>BLKR01003238.1:0-147500 GCA_011170035.1 Teleogryllus occipitalis | reverse complement strand
AATTCAATGGGTTATCCATGCATTAAAAGGTAGCTAACTCACACTGCCTATTTCCATTATACACCCTAATATTGTTTAAGGAAAGGAAGTAAGAAATAAGTAAAACAAGTGTCGAAAACAAAAAAAAAAAATGTCCACACTGTTGGACGATCCAGGACTGTCGTATTAGTTTTCTTGGCAACATTTTAATGAGCACGTGAACACAAAAATATTTTATTGTGATTAATACACAAACTTCCATTTGTTATTAGGCTACACACACTCCAGGCACTAACTTTTCCTCATTCATTTCTTATTAGCAGGGCCTTCTAACACATTCACAAAATATAGTTTCCTGCATTTTTAAACAACTTACACTAAAGTGGTTGCCATTTTAATCTTTCACCTGATATTGGTAGTTCAATACGCAATAATACATAGGAAACAGTTTGTTCAAATTTGCAGTATAATTATTTCTTCCGTGTTGAGAAATTTAAGAAAGTAATAACCAATCTTCAGGTCTTGTGGTGTTAGTGCAACTAGCTGCAACGTGTCTTTCGGCTGTTCAAAATGAAATCTCCGCAGTCTGAAACAAAAATGTTTAAAAACTTATCTTCAATAGTTAATATAAACGTTTACTCATTCGAATACTTTGAACAAATGATGTTGAAAAGCAAATTTCTTCGTTGTGGAGTTAACACTCCACGAGCCCAGGTGTCTACCACAGAGTAATTATATGTGCTCTACATGCATGTACACACACGAAACGTAAAATGGCGTAGGAATTTTAATTACAGAGTTTGTCATGATTTACACGATTGCATACTTATATAATAGGAATATGAACTTACCAACAAACATGGAACATGTGAAAAGTTCAATACACAATTTAACTTTTGGTTAAAAAGTCTGACAAATCTTATCAATACAAAAGTACACAAGTCTGTTATAAAGTGTGCTCAACACGCAGGTCAATAATGAACATGACTACGACGTACAGGAAACCGTATTATTTTCAAACACAAATGGTAGAGGGCTTTTTCACATCGTACACCATAAGATATAGCAGCGGATTTAGGAGATCATAAACACGTTTACAATTCTATAGGGCTATATAGTTAATGTTTCTTGAAACACTAAAAGACTGATATTCGTGACACAAATAATAAACCTTTCAACGTTGTTGAATGTAAAAGTCCACAATGATCAAACCGTTGACGTACTCGAAACAAAACATTATGCCTCATTGCAACAAGTACATTATATTTGAGCTGTCGATATGTTGTATTCCATCATGCCAACAAACGTCTGATGCCAGGTCAAGAAACGGTTCAACACAAATGTTTTTAAATACTAACCGACAAGAAGTGTAGAATTAACGCAACATCAAAATGAATCATCTGCAAACAACTCAACTTCCTTATTTGAATTCATTTTCAAGGTAGTATCTTTCTTATCATATGCACTACAAAATTTGGAAATGTGAATAAGGGACAGAACACTGCATTTTGAGAAGATATACATTTTCACAATATGGAACGCTTGATAGACAATAACACAGACACACCCAAAATGAGGGAGAGAGGGGTTACTTAAGGTCATTTAAGACCTCGTTCTGTGGTTGCTTCATCTGTCAAACACACATGAGGCTTAAACCTGTACGGAACCATTTTAAACTGTGGTCTATTACCCATTTGCGATGAATTTAAGGCATACTCAATGTGAAGCATCATCATCATAATATGATAATATAAACCAGTTATCTGAAATATTGCAATAACAAATTTTGCTGTAAATTTTAAATATAAATTTATTTATGTTATATACTTTGTCTAAGGAAATATACCTATTGCATATCTGTAAATTTTTACTTATATTAGGATTTAAAGCTAGGTTTTTGATGTTGCATGTTCACAAAAACTTAGTTTATAAACGTTAAGAAATAAGAATATTGTTAAAAAGCATGCTACACACAAAAAATACTATGTAGAAGTAGACATATTATATGTTGAATAGTGCCAACCATCACAACTGGTGGTCGATGGTTAGTAATTTCAAGAAATAACAATGTTCAAGTCGTAGCTTTCACAATAGAAAAATAAAATATACTTAAGTTTACCTAACACGAATACTAATATTGAAGAGAAACTACTGCAAATCTTTTGCTTGGCAGGATCGTCTGTTTCCTGTGAAAACAAACAGAAGTGTACAAGTTCTCATACGAAACATTACGTAACCGCACTATTATAATTTCATTTATTTCACTGGAAGAAATATATTTCCGAATGTAATTAGCCAATTGATGGGGTACATAGGTATCTAATAGTACAAATTTTAATATTAAACGAATTGATGATACAAATCAATTTTCTACACCATATAATCGATTTAAAAAAATACACAGCTGTAGAATTAAAAAATACAGATATTATGTGTGATAGGGAAGTTGATTGTAAACACTCACTTATACGTATCAACCGCATCACACACATTTCAACACTCGTCTCAGTCGTACATAGTTTCTCAACTTATTACTTGAACACTCACCACGCTCAAAGAAGTTTATCGCACGTAGTACGAAAATATAAAGGATCTGGATATCAAAAACGTGTGCAAATTATACTTCTCTTCCACACATCGGGTAGTTAATTCGTCTTTGAAGGAATTAATCTAAGCGAATATAACACTGATACTTCAACTACACCTTAAAGTACATTAGTTATTTAATGTAGAAAAATCTTTATTTAATTTTGATAATGCAGAATGCAGAAATATTTTTGTATCATTAGAGAATTCTTCATCGCTGATCTTATAAACAGCCGTTGTAAATTTGGAGTTCAATGCAGTTGTGTTGGGATGGTTCCTTTACGTAATGCTGCATGAAATTCGATATTGTTCAAAAACCTTTAAATTTATCATCCAACAGAATTTCTAAATACACTATTGCAAAATATTAAGTATAATAACATTTCCTTTAATATAAAAGAATCCTGGGTGGCCGAAGGCACAACTCAACTCTCATCAGTGCGTCCGGGGTGCAGGTTCACAGATGTATTTAAGCTGTCTGAAGGGAAAAAAGTTTCTTATTATGTGTATGAATCATTTTTATATGTCAAAAGTTCTACTCTTTTCATATTGACAAATATAAAAAATCCCTAATCCCCGTTTTTCCGATTTCGCAGCTCAACATGACATCTCCCGTTCCGTCATGCTGCAAGGATTACATACTGTGTGTTCAACTTCAAACTAATACTCATTAATAATTTGTTATACGAACAATATCGATATGACTTGTACATGACTGAAGTGCTATACTCCCCTTATATTGTAAAAGAATTCTGGAACGCTGAATTCCCGTCATAGTCATCCGCAATGTGCGTTCCATCACGCTATCGATCACTGCCTGGAATAGAAGATATCTGAAAAATACGAAACAAATACTTTCCGTTAGCGGTATTACAATGGCATAATTCAAACAGTGTTTGGGTACCTATATACGGTCCTGAACATTCATAAAAGTCATGCAATGGTAAATATGATATCAATAGTGTTTTCAATGCATAGTATATATTATTAGCTTGTACTTCATACATGCAAAACTGGAATCACCATCTTAAATGGAGAAAAACTCGTTAATTAGTGAGGGCAGTGGTATTTCCCGGAACGTATTAATATTACCTTTCTGAAACAAAAACTTTAACTAAAATTTAAGTAGTTATTTATAAAAATAACTCCTTAAATTTTAGTTAAAGTTTCAAAGTTAGTAACAAAAGTTTTTACGCAACATCTTAATAAATTCAGTTACTTGGAGCAACACACCAACTTCTACGTTGGTTATTTATACTTACCTAATATCGATGAGTCATTTTTGGGAGCGCATTTGCCAAGATAGCTAAAGATTCATTCATGTAATTTATAGAGGCAAATATAGAGTGAAGAATCAACCACTTCGGGCTATTTTGTGTAAAGAATTGGCAATATTAAAAATGTTAAAAACAAGATTTTCTTAAAAACGTGTCCAGATTTTTTTTAGGGTTATTGATAATTGCACCATAAGAGATTAAAAATCCCATTTTGCAACCTTCTTAATCTTTTCAAAACTTTCCTAATATAATTATTTTATATCTCACGATATTATTTTCATTTTTATCGAATTGTTTAAATTAATACATTTTTGAGTTCAAGTGTTTTAAATAACATTCTACAAAGTTTCGCAAAGAATCAGAATTTCTGTGACAATGAACTTAAAACTGCTCATTTCAGAGGCAATCAGTTTCTCCAAAACGGCTTCAAAACTTTTTTCCAAACATTTTAATCGGATAGTGCTAAATAATACCTGAATTACATGACAGACGTAATTTTCATGCATTTATTTGATTTTCCAAAAATTGCAAAAAACATTTTTCTGATACACGATCCGAACTTCTCAAATCGTTAATATTGACGTTATCAAAAATTTGTGTACATTATTATATTTGGGAGTAGAAGTACTTTAATTGGTTTACATGAATGTTTCTCGAAAACTACCAGAAAATTGGGCATTTTCAAACGATATTCTTTAAAAACGGCTGTAATTTTTTTTTTCAACGAAAACTTGCATACGTCTAGGTTTTACTCTTCTACAATATCTTCCGTCATATTTATGATGGGAATCCGAAAAAGTATTCTATCATACATGCGCCAACGCCAATATATGACAGATGTGACGACACTAAAGAAAAGCTTAAGACGTAAGAAAACTAATACGCGAAAATCTATGCCATTCTGTAGCACCACTAGTTTAAATTGCCCGGCTCAAAAAATTACAGGAACACTACTAATATGTTGAGAAAATTGTATGACTTTATTTGGAGATCTAAATTAGAAAAAGGATTTCATTAAACTAGTAGTGATACTACAATCTCCCTTATTACTGGTAAAATTAACGTTATGTAATTTTCCAATTTTTATCCCACAACATTTTCAGAGTCGTACCTAATCCCGCTAAAAAATAAAATCAGCGTTTCAAATGCAAAAACCCGAATCTGTCAGCATGATTGAATACAGAATATCAATTTTGCAAAAAGTTATATTTACTACAATAGATGTTAGGCAACAGTTTATGTGTTAGCATAGTTAACGAACGGACTCTATTGCTTTTCGGTACCTCTCGGAACTCTCAACTGGATGGTAGGATTACCCATACATTCGAGGAAGTGATTTGCTTGGTAGTGGACAAGAAAAATTAACTTCGGTGGGTGATTTACTGAACATACACAAGCACAGAGACTTATTAGGTTTCTGCCTTTACAACTGATGTGCCGTGACGTTCTTGGAGTTTTTCAGGCGTTTTCCTCTTTCGAAGAATTCTCTTCCCAAGGAGATACATCAGAATTGAAAATACGTCCCAGAGAATGGGTGTTCTGAATGATGGCATTACGCAATCGAATATAACAAAAAATTTAATTTATGCTATATTCAATTAGAAATTTATTTTGTATTTTTAAGACAGTTTGCATTTCTTCAACATGGGGGCTAAAGGAACAGACCGGGAAAAAGGTATTTCAAATTCAGGGGGCTGTTTATATTGCGAATTTATCTTTGCCTGGTAGTAAAACTCAAAAGGAACGTATCCTAATAAAAGGATTTGGCAGAAATATGCCAGATAGTTACTTTAAAACCTCGGG
Organism: Teleogryllus occipitalis; assembly: GCA_011170035.1. Lineage (NCBI taxonomy): Eukaryota > Metazoa > Arthropoda > Insecta > Orthoptera > Gryllidae > Teleogryllus > Teleogryllus occipitalis. The sequence goes on along the minus strand of BLKR01003238.1, from coordinate 141,855 downwards.
CTGAGCCAATAATTGGCATTATCATCTTCCAGATAAGGCTGTACAAGTTAGTCTCTCGTAAGAAACTTGCAGAGAGAAGATTCATCATTTCTAAGAATCTCCGCTAGGGAGCTAGCAAGATGATGCCTTCGATGGCTATCTCTTATCTTAACACAGTTCAAGAGAACATGCTCCACGGTAAGATCTATTTTGCAGTATTTGCATATAGAGGTGGGTCTCCGCGGAGGAGATAACCGTGGGAGAAATGGCAGTGACAGATCCGGAGGCGTGTTAAAATGATCTCCTCGCGCCGAGCATCACGAGATTAGGAAGTCCAAAGATTTATGGAATCCTTGATTCTCGTGAGCTTAAAATCTAAGTTCTGTCACTCTGTTTGCCATTCACTGCGGATAGAGCGTTTGATAAAGAGCTTAGTGTCTTCCGCGGGGACTGTGGAGAAGCCTCACACTTTTCTAGGTGGCGGAATTTGCTGCCTGGTCAGCTATTTCATTCCCTCTTATTCACACGTGTCCAGGGACCCCCAAAAAACTAAAATATAGTGGCGTACCAATTGATGATGGATTTAGTGTTGGATGGTCATTGTCAGTAGGTCACAAGACGAGAAGGAGGAGATGGATTCCAGAGAGCTTTAGTAATCACTGCAGATCACTACTTTCTTTAATGACATCGATACAGCAACTTTAAGTGACTCCAAGAGCGCATGCTTATCTGCGGTATAGACGCAGCACGTAGAGTCTAATCGAAAATCTTGCGTGGCCAGACTGCAGTAGAAGGCACATCCGACTTATCCGAAGTATGCATGGTGCGAAGAATACCGTACCTCCAGGTGGTGTCATACGCTTCCTCTATATCGAAGAAAATTGCTACCAGGTGCTGACGTAGCACGAAAGAAGTGGAAATCTGCATAGCAAGGGTGACTAAGTGGTCCATGGTTGACCTGTGCTTCCTGAACCCACATTGAAGAGGTGAAAAAGGTTCTTTTGTTCCAGAAGCCAGACCAGAGCTGTATTTACCATTCGCTCTAAATGCTTGCACACACAGCTTGTGAGCGAGATTGGGCGGTAACTTCAGGGGGTTATTCTATCTTTTCCTTTTTTAGGGATTGGGAGAACAATGGCCTCATGCCAAATCCTTGGTACTGCATGTTCTGCCCAAATCTTGTTGAAAACACCGAGGAGAAAGAAACGAGTGTTTTTCGGTAGGTGTTTCAACATTTGGTTATGTATCTGGTCTGGTCCTTGAGCAGAATCTTTCGCACAAGCAAGGGCACATGAGAGTTTTTCCATGGAGAAAAAGGCATTGTAATCTTCCTCCACGCGACTCGAGAAGTCTAATTTACAGTTTTCCATTTATCGTTTCGTTTTTTGAAAGCCAGAAGGATAGTGTGAGGAGCTGGAGATCTGTTCGTAGTGATAAGCCATTTCTTCAGCAATTTCTTGTGGAGATGTTAGGAGATGACCATTTACCAGAAGCCCTGAGATAGACGGCGAAGGGAGTCTTCCACCGACCTGTCGGACCTTTCTCCATACTACTATAGGGGATGTACGACAAGAGGGTGACGAGATGTAAGCTCTCCAGGATGCAGCCTTACTTTCCCGTATCGTCAATCTAGCTCCGGCCCGGGAACTTTTATAATTTATTAGGTTTTCCATGGTTGGGAACCTATTAGGTTTTCCATGGTTGGGAACCTACTAGGTTTTGCCAATGCCCTCTTCCGATTACGAGCCGCGGCGGCACAATCAGCGTTCCACCATGGCACAGGGGGATGTCGTGGGTGGCCCGACGACTTCGGGATGGCCTATGAGGCCGCATGAAGGACGGCGTTATTAAAATAGGCAACCATAGCATCGATGTCGTTTGAGCAGTTTTCCGATATTCACAATTCTTTCTTGAATGTTTTCCCTCTCAGCTCGGTGGATTAGCCAGAGAGGAGGGCGGGCAACATTCAGGTCCGGAATACCGAGGTTGATCCGAATGGGGAAGTGATCACTGCCTTGCAGGTCGCCAAAGACCTCTCGAAGATTGTAGAAACAGAGGGACTACAGAGAGAGCTAGGTCCACGGAGGAAAACGTGTTAGAAGCTAAAGAAGTGTGTGTGCTTTTGCCAATATTTAGGAGAATTAAGTTTTGGTTATCAATATTTTCATCACCGGCTATTTGTGAAGAACCTGCTAAAACAGGCAATTGCACCGCTAACCTCTATTTTTAATGCTATCTTCAGATTAGGATACTTTCCATCACAATGGAAAACATTTCAAATTATAATGATTCATAAACTATGCAAACCAATGCATGAATCCTATTAATACAGATTCATTAGCCTACTCCCCTTATAGTCCTACGGTCCTAACAAACTACTATTAAAGAGATTAAGCCCAATTTTTGAAGAAACCGAATTGATTCCGCATCATTAATTCGGTTTAAGAAAGATCCATTCAATCACGGAACAAATACATCTAGTAATAGACGTATTTAATAAAACTTTCTAACAAAAGCAATACTGCTCAGCTGCTTTCATTGACATCAGTCAAGACTTCGATAATGTTTGGAATATGGAACTTCTTTACAAAATAAAAAGATGTCGATCTCAATGGTGCATAATTCTCAGCTATCTGACAAACAGACTCTTTCATGTAAAGTTTCATAACCAACTATCCTCATTTCGACAAATAGAATCCGGAGTGCCCCAAGGAAGTATGCTGGTCCCGATTTTGTACTTCTTATTTACCGCTGACCTCCCACAACACGATGGCATCACACCCGCAACCTACGCAGACGTCACAGCAGTACTGGTTACCAACAACTATCCTGTTGAAGCATCCAATATCCTAGAAAATAATCTAAATGAAATTTCCGAGTGGTTTAAGAAATGGCAAATTCAACCAAATGAAACGAAATCTTCACACATAACCTTCACTCTAAGGAACAATAGTTGTCCCCCCCCCTAAAAATGAATTACAATTACTACAAACTGAAGTAGTCAAATATCTTGGTCTGCACCTCGATCGCAGACTAACCTGGACAGCCCACATCTTCAAAACAAAGGGGATGGACCTAAAACTTAAACTCTATTGGATGATCGGCAGAAAATCGTCCCTGTCCCTGTAATAAATTACTAGTCTACAAGATGATATTAAAACCATTCTGGACTTATGGAAGACAACTCTGGGGAACGGATAGTCTTTCGAATATTGAAATTTTGCAATGATTTCAATCAAAACTAACGATTCATAATAAATACACCATAGTATGTGTCCAACAATACTTTACATTCTGATTTGCAGATTCCAACTATCCACCAGATTCCAAATAGAAAATACAGCAAAAGATACAAAAACCACTCGAAACCACCCAAATTATCTTGCAGTGAACATCCTGGACAACAGTGAAGACATCAGAAGATTGAAATATCACCCCCTAGATCTCAGCCATAGATGTAAAATTGCAAAATAGTAACAAAGATGACTATAATTGCAATAGTCATAGAAAATATGTAATCGCTGGATTAATATTTTATCTGCGAAGTGCTGTCAAATGACAACTCTTTACTCAAGTTATTTTTATTCATAAATAATTCACCGAATGTTCATGTAAAGAACAAATTGTGAATAAACAGTTGATTTAAAAAAGTAATTCCGATCCTATGTCGATTCCAAGAATTAAAAATAACTGAACCCCAAGTTTTTTTAAATTTTTTTGTCACGTGTGTTGTGTGCATTTCATACAGAAGTGTTAAATCTTCTTATTTGTGTAATTAAGTAAGCGTGTATTTAATTACGTGCTGTTGTAGCACCACTAGTCATGATATGAGCTTTTGATGAATTTTGGGCGAGACGCTTCCTGTACCTACATCTCAAATGGGTAGAACCAAAATTAACCAGAAAAATGTACCAAACTCGTTTCTAGCAAAACACTTACCGTTTAATGAGTCCAAATGCATAATGTAGTGCTCTCATAGTAAAAAATCAACCATATCAACTTCGCTGCGATTTTTGAAGGAATTAGGGTAGATCTGCTACCCCCTTCACCTACGTAACAAGGAAAGGAAATGAAAAATTTACAAAATACATGAGGAATCAATCTGCGATACACTACACTTGGGTTTCCGTAACCTGGCTGAGCTGTTATGGTTTCGTCCAATCGGGAGCTTAAATGTCACCACAGTGACGTCACCGTGATGACGTTTTAGCTCTCGATTGGATGACATCGTAATAGCTAATAAAGTGTCATCGACCAGGTTAGAAAAATCCAGGTATAATAACTTACATGCTTGCAGTGTCAACAGCAACTTTGTGAGAAGTCAAAATGCGTAACGAACACATCTTTGTTTGAAAACAAATATACCAGCGAATTTTCAACATAGAATTCTCCAAGCATGGTTCGCTACATACTATGTGTAAGAATATTCCTTCATACTACGTAATATAAAAAAAAATGAATGACAAATTTACAAAAATTATTTCAACAATACTTTTGCTATTGTGGCTATTTCTGCATCATCCAACTCCCTTATGACAAGGATGACTAAAAAATTGAAACCCTTATAAACACTGTTTATGAAACACTAATAACTAATGTATTTGTTATGACAATGTTCCCTTTGGGAGGGTTCACATGTATCATGAACACTTCTTGTTCATGCATAACCATGTATCGGCGAGGTTGTTTGCAATGTTCACAACGTTGCTTTTCTAGCTAAGAGTTTTCAATACATTTTGGTTCTTGTGCTTCCTCTTCTTTCAATGCAACCGACCTGAAAAATATATCAAAACATATTAATGATGTAACTGCCGTAATTGTAGCTTGGGAAGTCAAAGGCCTTACCTAGGCTACACTCCTCGAGTTTTATCAGGAATTATCTTGCTGTAGCGTCCGGTGCTCTGAATTTTCTTTTCATTTGGATGGAGATCCTCATGTTAGTCTTCATATACCTCAAGCACCAACAAACAATCTCAAAATATACCTTTACTGAATATAAACTACGTATACAATACATTCATTACTAATGAAATGGGAAATTTTTAGTCTAACTTCATAATGTTCTCTACTCCGTAAATAATCATACAGCTTTGAAATTTTGAACCGTCTTCTTGAGCTCTGAATTTAAGGTTTTTGGGTGGTATAACTGCAACATTCTGAAATGTTCAAATGCCATGTTGGAAATACAGAGATAACATCATCCACCCTATGAGTTTGCATCTGAGCTGAGCTGTTACATCGAACATGTTTCGCATTAAACACTGCCTGAACGAGTTATAAAAAAAATGATCGAATCGTAATGGACAGTTCCAGTAATTTTGGGAGTGGGCAAATGTATACAATCAAGTCATTAGAAAACAAGTTTACCATCAATTCTGCCAGTAATGTCCCATCTTCCAGTAGTTAATCAAGCTATTTTGTTCCTGAGGTCCACTTTGTTCTCGACTTTTGAGCTTGTTGAGCGCTCCTTCGAGCCACCTTACATGAAAAATCATGCCTGCATTACAAACAGAAATTATCAAAGCACATTCACATTACCTACTTTACATGTAATGGTTTCCAATATTTTAAATCTAAAATATTATGTATAAAAATAATTTTAACTGTAAACGACGACATATAAACTTAAATTTCGCTTTCGGTAAAACCTTCCAATAAATTCCCCCACATATCAGCCTGATAAATTATCTGTACCGAACGTCTGGGTTTCTTCGAGTCTCTCACATACAAAGGTTGAAGTGACCAACACAGGAGCAATTGTCAACAAGTAAAATGTATATTCTTATAATACAATGAAAAATCAAGAAGGAAAGTTTCGTGATGGAATGAAAAATACGTACACACAAACAATATGGAAATTATGTTGTGGTATTTCTTTTCCTTTTCCTCATTCTCATCCTCCTCATATTATCCGTAATCCCATCAACAATGAACCTGAAGAATAAATGAATTTCCAACAATACATTGATGTCCATGAAGATATTTCTACAAAATTTTAATATTTTGCAGCGTCCTTGAGCTTATCTCGTCGCAAAGATCCATGAAGTGGCGATTTCTTGATGCATCCTTCAATATGGATCTCACATCTTGTAAATATAAGGAAAGAACAGGTCTAAAATTTTTTTCAAACGGTGATGTAAACAATATCGAAAGATCCCATGTTTAAATCTCTGAATCAAAATCTAAAAAGTGAAGATCAAAAATAAAGGTTGAATTTGCGAGATGGTGCCTCTGTTCAATAATTCAATTAAGTTTTTGTTTGTAATAATTATAATCATGAGAATATACTCGAGTTTTTTACAAGAACCAAACTAGTCCAAATTCAAGATTTTTCAGGTGGCACCAAAAACTTCATAGCGCAGACATGCATAGAAATGAGTGTATGAATTTTCCGCACATTGTATCTTTCAATGAGTTTGGCACTTGTCTAAAGAAAATTTCCCAGCAGATGCTGACACTTGTAGGGAATAACTTTGTAAAATGTCTCAAAATACGGAATTTTGGACTTGTTTGATTCTTGTATGAAACCCCTCACGAGTACTGAGAAAATGATAAACTTGATACCAAGAAGATATATTTATGTGGAACTAGAGAGACTATCGGCAGGGTCGCCAAGAGAGATGGGCAAATTATGCCAGAAAGACTTCGAATGTGGCAGTGAAAATAGATGTTATACATATTGGTGAAAACAATTTACATTTTAAATTCAAAGTTTGATATGTGTAACATTCAAAATACTGCAAGTAAAAAAATATTTTGAAAAAGTTTCACGAAAATGTCTTTAAAAGACGCTTGGAGAAAGACTATTTTGATATCAATGCGGAATGAAGCACGACGAATTGTTCCTGATAAATATCCTGGTCTGTACAGTGCATTTCTCACATTTAGAAGCGGTGTGCAAGATGTCAAGACGATTTAAAAAATTAAAAATGACGGAACTCAAATTATATTGTTTTGTTATTCAATTTATATTTTTTTTATTATTGGTTGAAATAGGATTACAACATAACAACTGTAAATGAGAAAATGGTATGATGTATTCTCTCACTGATATACTAATCGCGCATTTTTTCTTGATACTCCACAGCGGGGAGTGCGGGATGAGGCGGGTTCTGTCTACATCACGACAGTGCAGGGCTGTCAACTTTATTGACAGAAAATTCGACGTAATAACTCGTCTTGGACTAGATAGCTTTGAGAAACAACGGAAGATATTTTTAAATTCCGAAGAAATAATTAATCGTTATAGAAATAATTGAGTAACAAGAAGAAACATGGTGCGCACAGGTCGATAGAAAGAGAGACCAAAAACTAGGAAGTCCGCATTGGAAATGAAAAAGGTGGGCAGCACTGCACACTGAGCCGTGACGTTCCGAATGGAGCTCATATTTTCTACCGGGCCGTGCTATGCCGGGCTGAGCGAGGTCTAGGGAGCTCGAGGATCAAGAAAAAGTGCGAGCATAGAACTATGATTGATGAAAATATTGAAGAATGCCAACATTGGGATTTGAAAATCTAAACCAACTTTTTGATGAGTAAAAATGAGTAATGTACGTAGGTGTGTCGCAGTCCTAAATAATTATGTGGCTTACAAATCTTCGAATGAATTTTTATGATACTAGCTTTCAATGCATTTGGACAGACGCTTCCTACACATACATTTCAAATACGTAGAACAAAAATTAACCAGAACAATATAGCAAATATTTTTATAGCAAAACACTTACCTTCTTAATGAGTCCAAATAAATAATGTAGTGCCCTCGTAGCCAAAAAACCACCACGTCAACGGCGCTACGAGACTACAAGGAATTTGAGTTGAGATGCTGCCTGTTTCATCGTCTACCTGACGAGGGAAGAATATTTTTTTAAAAATTACAAAATCCCAGAGAAAACTGTTCGTGAAACATTAAAAATTGATATATTTGTAGTGTAAATTGTAACTTAATGAGAAGTCAAAATGTATAACAAACTCGTATCCTTGTCATGAAAACAATGTACTGACGAATTTTCAACGTAGCAAACCCCGCTTGGAGTGTTCCATGCATTTGGGTTAACATGCTTCGTATTACGTAGGACCAAAAAAAAAAGAACCTGAAAAATTATCAAGAATTATTTCAACTATACTTTCACTGTTGTGTGAATAGGCTGCATTTTCCAACTCTTCCGTGACACAAGGATGACTAAAAATATATGAACTCTTAGAAAACTGTTTTCAAAACACTGATGTAACTGCAGTGACAATTTTCCCTTTGGAAGTGTACACATGTATCACTAGCACTTTTCGAGCTGAGAATGTTCAATAAGGTGCTTTCTTCTCTTTTAACGTAACCAAAGTAATTGCCCTGAAAAATATACCAAAAATATATTAATGATCTAATTGTATAAACTGTAGGTTAAAAAGTCCAAGGTCTTACATACTCACTGCAAGTTTTACCAAAAACGATTACTAAAGAATTCTAACCTCCTGTGCTCTGAATTCTCTTTGAATTTGGATGAAGGTCTTCATACTACTCGTATCTCGAGCACCAAAACTGAATCTGAAAAACATCTGTACTGAATACAAACTATGCATTTGACACAATGAATTGATATAGATTGAAAACACTCGCTAAAGAAATGGCATGTTTTTTAGATGTCCAACTTTATTTTCTATACTCACTTCGTAACAACCATACGGAGTTGAAATTTCGAACTGCCTACCGAAGCTCTGAATTTAAGTCTTAGATGGAGATGCCTTCTATTCTACGTTTTATACATGGCATAAGAAAATGTGGCAAAAATTCTTAACAAACTCAGTACAAAACTTATTACCGTCCTATTTGTAGAGACATTTTTAACTAGTGGAAGACTCAAAGTGCTTCAGATGTACTTTCCTCTTGTTCATATAAACACGCAGCGGTGTGGCTTGTTGCTAGTAGTAGTGCTATGTTGTCTCACACGCTGTTCCAGAGATAATCATCTGGAAAATGTTCCTTAATGAATATTTTATTCGTCTTATACTAACACAATCACACAATTCGCGACGCTCTGAACCATGCGTATGGGTTGCGATGGTCCTTGTAATCGCACCTGTTACGAATTGCTTAAAAATTACGGAAAATGTAGTTGTGAATTGTAATTGAATAATTCAATTTTTTAAAATGTTGAAGTGTTTATTGTATTCTCATCATAGTATGAAAACAAAGCAGGGTCAAATAGATGAATTTACCAAAAATGTTCCTGGTTTTAAAAGTATCCGTTCGGGGATATTTTCGTCATTTCACAATGCACATTGCACAATTTTTGTATTCATGAATTTTGCTTGGGTGAATTTGCTAAGCACACGCCCAAGCTTTGACTTTTAATGCTGACAAGTATATTTTCTTAACTGTTATATGGTCCTTCACCACAAACATGACATAAGATACTATCAGTACAAAAAATTCCGAACAAGTACTTGTTGACATTGTCATGGTATTACGTATGTTGAATAAAATAGAGTTCAAATCACAATCTCTCGAATTATTCACTGAAATGGAAGGGTATATTTCAATGTAGTGTGTCACATGGATACTATATTTATCACATATTAATACTATTAAGGGGACTTATGACTGAAAAATGTAGATTCTTGAAAATTTTCCATTTAACTATTTTGGGCCTAAAAAATTCTCTGATCCTTCCGCTATCACACGGTGGTTTAATTTTTACCATTCCGCCATTTTTAAAGGCTCTATGGACGGTTTAAATGGCTAGCGTGCGAACAACTGGACCTCAGTGCCACGCCCCCCTTTTCTAACATGACATTTTTTCATCTTTTGTACGCTTTTTCTATTTTGGCGTTCGAAATTCGCGGGCAAAGGAAGTGTAATGTTCGCGCTTCGTGATGCTTCATTGTTTTCACTACGTATTCATAATAAATACTGAACAAAATTGATTTAGCTAAATTTTAGTTGTTAGACCTATATACAATTTTCTCGTAATGTACTTACAGTTTCTAAATAATTGTTTGAAACATCGATTTTTTGTGAATTCTTTGTTAACATAGAATGAATTTCTTGTTTGTTGTACGTAGTTCTCATGCTTTCCGGATTTGTTGTTTACATGCTCGCCAGGTAAAGAGAGATGGTGTTTTTATAATAGACAGTTGGCTAAAGGAGAAAAACCTGACAGCCACAGTAAAATACAGTGTGAATTGTCACCTCAAGTTGTACAGAAGATATTTCCTGTCTACCAGAGACTAGCTGCAGACCACTTGTTAGAACGCTGCACAAAAGCTAGGACACAGAACCCAAATGAGTCCCTACATAGCACGGTGTGGAAGTATTGCCCAAAAGACGTCTGTTTCCAAAAACAAATTGGAGTTAGGTGTTCTCAAAGCTGTAATGGAGTTCAATATGGGATCTTTGAGGTCACAAGAAACTATTAACTCCATGAGAAATCAATCTGTGGCAATATCTTCTCTCATCATTAGTGAGCAGTATGACCTAAATCGTTGGCTTCAAAGCCAAAAAAGAAGAAAATGTGAAGAAAAAAAAGAGAAAGATTCAAAAGATGCAAAAATAGTAGAAGAAGAAAATAAGAAGAATGAAGGCTGTACATACAGAGCAGGGCAATTCTGAAGTGCACAGGCATTCATAATACTTTAATTGTCATTTTCTCTGTGTGTGATTTTTTAGCATTATCTTACATAAAAAATGCTCCATGTTTAAAATATTTTGCTTGATTTCAGTGAAACTTTCAGATATTATAGTAAAATGTCTAATAAAGATATTGTGGTATGGATTTTTTTGTGACCTAAGTCAAACTATTTTTTCATGAATTTTAAAAAACGACCAGATACCTTTTTCTTCGAAAATTCATTATGCAATATTTTAAAAAATTGTAGAAACATAAGTTCTTGCATTTAAATAAAATCCATACCCCATTTTGTTCATATATATTTAATGAATTACTAAAAAAATCAAGCAAAAAAATCAAGCAAAAAAATTAAAATTATTATACAAGGAGCATTTTTTGTATTACATAACAAAAATTTAATTAAAAATTAATAACAATTAATTGACTGGAACAATCGAGTTGAAAGTTGGTACAGTATTTTACATAAATTAAATGCATGTCTTGTAAAAATTTTGTATTTGTATGTGCAAAATTACCGAAGTTTCAAGATTCAGTCATAAGTCCCCTTAATCAGTACTATGCAATGATTATGTCATTCTGATTCTTAACGAAACAATTATTCAGTTTTCTACGTTTATTTATACTCACGAAATTTTTGTTTAATATGTAAATATCCTTAAAATTTCATATTAATGAAACAAGTCCAGAACTGCCGGAATGATATCAGAATATGAAAAGTGTCTTGTACTCTGTATCACTAGAAACCGGAAGTTAAGGCATTAATATTTACCAAAATAGGAATGCCAAAAGGTGTTTATTCTAGTTAGAGCATGGGGTACAGAAAGACATTTAAACAATGAAACATCACCATTTAAAAGGAATGAGTGTAAAATATTAATAATTCAAATTATTAATATTTTTACTCTGATTTAAATTTACATTAGCACTTACGTGGACGGAAACTATCATTTCTTTGTTATCTCGATTTCACATGATCACCCGGTACGATGAATACGAATATCATTCACTCGCGACGCTGCCTCTACGAAATTCTATTGTGGAATCCAGTTTGAATCTTGAAATGGAATTTCAGTTTTCGTTCTTCATTTTCACACTAGTGTAATCTCCAGCACCGAAAGAGTACATCGTATATTATAAGCATAGACATAGCTCTGTTCACAAAAGATATTAGAGACCATACTTATATTAAGAAGGGATTCTCGCGAGGGAACTGAACCAGACGGTTTCACTGTAAAAAAATTAAAAAAAAACTTGTTATCTTCATTTCTCATTTAAGTTTTTAACACTACCGGACCCTGGAGATCCCGCTTCCATAGAAAGACAAAACATGACTGGGCCTCCATGTTTGCAGGTATGCTTCCAGCTTGTAGACACATTCAGTTCCAGGTAAAAACAAGGAAAATAATGATGAAAAAGGTATAAAAGGTAAGAATTAGGTAAAATACAAAAACTATGCATCGTAAGGTAAAGTAGACAGAAAATGGCAAAATGAAAATCTATTAAAAGAACTCGAAATTGCGAAATTGTCGAGAAAGTGCCAGCCAGAGTGCGTTTCCCGCATGTATGTACTGGAATTGTTTCTCCAACTTAAAAAGGTTGTAAAATGGGACCACCTAAAAAATAAAAATTAATCAACAGTAGTCAGAAAAACAATTTGTTTCGATTATAAAATGAAAGAATATTAATTTTACCCCAATCTACAAATTTACGAACGATATATTTTCAGCATTTTACTCGTTTACTGATTCATTACTACTGAACTGAAATATTCCTTTCAAAAGGTGTTTTAAAATTACGGGAATTAATGATCGTGTACATTACATACACATTACATCGACTTTTTACAGTACTTTCTCTAAAACTAATAATAATTATCTACAACTAACTTACAATTATGAACAGGCTATTCAGCCAACACCTCGCAGGAACGCAGGAACCTAGTGGTTCCACTGATTAAGCATAAACACGAATGAATGTAAAGTCGGTCCGTCCGACCGGTCCGACCGGTCCGACCGGTCCGTCCGGTCCGTCCGGTCCGGTCCGTCCGGTCCGGTCCGTCCGGTCCGGTCCGTCCGTCCGTCCGTCCGGTCCGTCCGTCCGGTCCGGTCCGTCCGTCCGGTCCGTCCGTCCGGCCCGTCCGTCCGGTCCGTCCGTCCGGTCCGTCCGTCCGTCCGGTCCGTCCGTCCGTCCGGTCCGTCCGTACGTCCGTCGGTACGTCCGTACGTCCGTCGGTACGTCCGTCGGTACGTCCGTCCGTCCGTCCGTCCGTCCGTCCGTCCGTCCGTCCGTCCGTCCGTCCGTCCGTCCGTCCGTCCGTCCGTCCGTCCGTCCGTCCGCCCGTCCTCCCGTCCGTCCGTCCGTCCGTCCGTCCGTCCGTCCGTCCGTCCGTCCGTCCTTCGGTCGGTCCGTCGGATGTCCGTATAGTTAGCACGTCCACTTATCAGAAAATTAAAAAAGAGTATTCCATAATTTTGTACTAATTTTAAACTAATTTTGACCCAAATTTAAAAATTTTGTACCGATGCAGAACATTAAAAAAACATGGTATAAGAGTGGGTGTGCTAACTTAACGTTAAGTTAGCACACCCACTCGATGAAAATCGATGATATCGAAAAACTAAAAATACCACAATTTTGTACTAATTTTAAACTAACTTTTAACCCAAATTCAATAATTTTGAAATGATGCACAACATCAAAATAAAAAATGTATACTTTTGCGGGCTTTCACCTACCGTAAAGTTAGCAACACCACCCATGAAAATCAATGTTATCGAAAAACTAAAAACACCATCAATTTGTACTAATTTTAAACTAATTTTAACCCAAATTCAAAAAATTTGAACTGTTGCACAACATCAAATTAAAAAATGTATACGTTTGCGAGCGTTTACCTACTGTTAAGTTAGCATCACCATCCTTGAAAATTAATGATAACGAAAAACTAAAAAAAACTAAATTTTGTACTAAATTTAAACTAATTTTAACCCAAATTCAAAAATTTCGATCTGATGCACAACATCAAAAAAATGTATACGTTTGCGAGCGTTCACCTACCGTAAAGTTAGCAACACCACCCTTGAAAATCAATGATATAGAAAAACTACAAATACCACATTTTTGTACTAATTTTAAACTAATTTTAACCCAAATTCAAATATTTCGAACGGTATGTGAACACTCGCAAACGTATAAATGTTTTCTTTTGATGTTGTGCATCAGTTCAAAATTTTTGAATTTGGGTTAAAATTAGATTAATATTAGTACAAAATAATAGAACTTTTACTTTTTTCGATATCATTGATTTTAATGGGTGGTGTGTCTAACTTTACGGTGGGTGAACGCTCGCAAACGTATACATTTTTTATTTTGATGTTGTGCATCAGTTCAAAATTTTTGAATTTGGGTTAAAATTAGTAAAAAATGATGGTATTTTTAGTTTTTCGATATCATCCATTTTCATCGAGTGGGTGTGCTAACTTAACGTTTAGTTAGCACACCCACTCTTATACCCTGTTTTTTTAATGTTCTGCATCGGTACAAAATTTTTAAATTTGGGTTAAAATTAGTTTGAAATTAGAACAAAATTATGGAATACTCTTTCTCTATTTTCTGATAAGTGGGTATGCTAACTATACGTCCGTCCGTCCTTCGGTCGGTCGGTCGGTCCGTCCGTCCGTCCGTCCTTCGGTCGGTCCGTCCGTCCGTTCGTCCGTCCGTCCTTCGGTCGGTCCGTCCGTCCGTCCTTCGGTCCGTCCGTCCGTCCGTCCTTCGGTCCGTCCGTCCATTTCATCCAAGAGCTAATCTCTCCACGTACTCCAGAAAAAAAATTGATGCAGAACAAATTAAAACATGTTTGTATTTAATGCTTCTCTCTAAATGTAAAATACTTAATATGAATGTCAATAAGAGACCATTTGCGCTTCAGAGGCACGTCCGCCAATGACAATGGTCGGCAAACGAAACATTGAATAACTTCAGCGTCAAATGAGAGTGTAGGCTTCTTCACGCCGCGACCTTCCTCGCCATGCCAGTGGCATTTCGCTCCCGGAAGGCCGCAGCATGACGGCCGAAACGTTCAAGGCAAACTGTCCAGGGCGCGACGTCTCCCGAACCAACAAGCATCTATTTATTTATTTTATGTCAAAAAACAGTGAAAACTGTGTATGACGTGCTATGGGAAGAAGTGAATTCTGTGCACGTTTTCAAAATTCTCTGATCCCTACACTAAGTCATATACTACTTGAATTTTCAATTAATTAATTAAAAAACGCTCCGATGTAATAAAATCTATTTTCAAGGATAAATAAGCAATAAATTTTGGGCTCTTATCCATTATGTCCTTCGTCAAGGAATAATATTTTCTGCCCCGACAACATGGAAACAATAATTTGAATAACTATATATCCCACTGAATTCTAGAAGTCGTACTCAGATAATGAAGTTAACATTTATGTACAGAAGCAAAACAAGGGGCCATCTGAGCTCTGAGCTCATTGGAGCAGGAAAACTGGACGAAAAGCCTGATCGAGATGGAGGTCATTGACTCAGAAGCTGCGATACAATACTTGCTACATATTGTTTAGGATTATACAATCCAAATGGTAAATACATTATTAATCTTATTACAAATTATTATTAATCTTAACTTTTGTGTCACTTTCCATTGTATCTGTGGAATAAAATTCTCTAATTGTTTTAAAATGTTTTGTCCATTTTATGAGTATAGAAAATAAACCGGACATTGCAGCGTGGCGTTACTGCCCAGTGTTTTACAGTACCCAACCAGGAACCCGTGATGTCTGGAATTCGCTTAACCTCCGTAACTTCACGGTGCGTAGTTTAGGAATTCGGCTAGTGACGCCGGTTCAATCATTCAAATCTATTATGCCCAACTTGTTGCCATCTGATTCAAACTTCTACACATTTTCATCATTTTATTTAAATCGTGGGATCCTAATTTTTGTATTTCAATGTGTGGTAACCTTTTACAAATTTTAACAAAAAAATTAAGATTAGACCGATTTCTATGACGTAGAATGTTTCAAACTTCATACCAATCAGTAAGTAACCACCTAAATGCAATATAACAGCGTCATGAAAATATATAAAATGGTAACCATTCGTCGTATTTTAAGAATACAAGTTACGTAAATAAATATATGACTAGAGATAACCCGTTAATATTGGGAATAAATCTAACTTCTATGTTTACCCTGGCAATACCAATGTTTAAAAGATCCCATGTATTACCAATGAAGGGTTGACCGCTTGAATTTTGATATTTTTTGATGATTTTGATAAATTAATACATTGAAATCAACATACTTATTAGATTTGTCGCTCAGTAAATGAAAGAAATATGGACTTTTACTCAATATTTGACAAATAATAAAACCTATTACATTTCCATTTTTTAAAAAATCTATTACATTAAAATATATTACATAAAACAAGAAAAATATCAATATCTAAAAAATTGAAAACTAAAAAAATTAAAGGTCATCGCTGTTCATTAGAGCCGCCCCTTTTGGTAATGCTCGAGTTCATTATAATAAATAATTTTAATTCTTTAATACTAATTTACAGTTCTTCAATTTAGAAATTTTATTTATCAAATTCTTTGAATATACTTTAGCACCTCCCTGCAAACTGACTTTATGTTGGAGAATAGCCGTTTTTATTATTTGTTTTACTAATAATTTGACTCCAACTCCTTTTGATTGTTGCCCCCACGTAAAAAATAATTATTGCATGCAATTTTAAAGCTCATTCATGCCGAACATTATTTTATTCCGATTCAATTTTCATGAAGGGTTAAGAACATAAAATGACCGTATAACAATTAAATCAGACTAGGTTTATCTCGAGAAATGTTGTACCAAGATGGTGTAGCTGTTGTAATTAATGCGCCGCATTTTAATCTTGAAAATGGATTGTCACCCAGTACAAATATTTGATTCCATCGGTCTTTCGTTATCCACATGCCCTAAGCTATAGAATCGAACATTTCATTCGGAACAATTTAACGAACGTCTAGCGATCAGCATTCGTATAAACAAGTGTTCTCGTAAGCGCATTACTGAAATCAAATGCTTGTGCGTGCAGTATTACTTCCATCAATATATTGTATTTTTTAATATTAAAAGAAAACGAAACACGTAAAATATGTTATAGACTCAGTCCTATGCTACAGCTCTGCTGAACAGCAGCATACATGGGCGCTTGAACGGTTGCAGTGAATTTTGCTTCGAGTTTTTATTTACACTCATATTTGCAAATAATATAATACGCATTACTTACAGTTTTTCTCCTACAAACACTTTTGAAGCTCTCTCAGGCGCAATAGGAATTACTCCACACAACCAAAACGAAACCCCACTTTTCAACCGTCAGTTGTGAAAAAGTACTTCATGGTAAGATGGCCTCATGTCCGTGCGTTCCACTGCGCTGAAATAAAGTGAGAAAATGTTGCTAGCATCTGCCGCTGAGGACAGGAGCGCTGCCATCGCGATACTCCCGTAAGAAAACATAGAGCTTCCAAATTACGATGGATTATTTACGATATCTATCTGGTTGCAATGACAGTAATTTCATCTAATTGACTACTTATTTATTGTTATTCGTAGTAAATAACTATTTTCATTTGAATCCATTTAATACAGCTACTCGATACTATTCTATCCGTTAGCGTTGCACTGTGGGAAATATAGGAGACGCTGAGAAAGAGCGCAAATTTCAAATCATAAGGGTTATAGTGTTAAACATTGTTCCTGCGGTGAAGATTTACAGTGGTGTGTGCATGCTTTAGGGCTTTACCAAACTAAGAAGCCAATCTGCAAACTATTGATAGAATTTTAACAATTGGTCAATAATTCATTGTTCTATTAATGATTCATGGTTCGAGCCTATGTACATTGGATTTTATGTTTTGTATGCCCAACAAAATGAAATATTAAAAGGAAGTCATTTGTCAACTTCTTCCACACATTCTTAATCTTTATATGAATTCTGTGTAATTGTGAATTGAAAAGTGACTTGTTATTTTAATACCTGCTTTCTAATCATATCAAAACTCCTAAACGGATGATAATTTTGGATGCAAATACTATAATATTGTTTTTAAGAATAAAAATATATGATATTTATAAGTGCTAGGCCCAGCCAGTCGTCCCTAAACCAACATTTTCTGTAATTTTGTTTTAAAACAATTACCACATTTTTTAGATCAAATCCAAAGGAGAATAATTTTCATTTGAATTACATTTTATATTTGCAATTAATAATAAAAAATATTACTTCAAAAATATTTACAAGTAGGGTGACAGAACAGATAGTGATCTTTCCCCTGAAATCGTTTCAGAAACTGATCTGATTTTTCTTTTCAATTATGATTTATTTCTAACTATTAAAATTTCCTAGTTTTGTAAGAACATCTTACGTTTTGTATTTCATGATAATTAACGAAGATGTTATTTCAAAAGCGTTAATGGATAGGATGTCTGAATAGAAAGTTGCCCTATCCCTGATATCCTATCTGAATCTTCCTCTAATTTATGTATTTCTGAGCATACAGGAAACATAAAAAGTGAACACAAATAGGGTTGTCTGAACAGAAAGTGGTTCTCCTGAAATACTTTCTGGTTCTTCCTTTGATTTGTTATTTCAATTGTGGTTTGTTTCCAATTAATAGAACTTTCCATTTTTTTTTTTTTGATAATGTTACGTGGATCATTTGTTTCAAAGTTACATTTACACAATATAAAATTTCAAAAACTTTTATGAATATCTGAACATTTAGGGTCTCAACGCACATGGGTGTGTGTGACCACAAAGTGGTTCTTCTGAAATCATTTCTAGTTTTTCTCCTTATTTGTAACATCAGTTGTGATTTATTTCCAACTAATAGAACTTTCCTATTATTTTTGGATCATTTTCCATTTTATTTTTCAAAGTAACATTTAAACAAAATAAAATTTCAATGGGAAAATGTTTGAAATCCTTTGTGGTATTCAATTATGGTTTATTTTCAATTATTTGAACTTTATAATTTTTCGAGAATATATAAATAAGATAACTACAGGAATATATAAAATAACTACTTTCTATGATATCTTGTTATGAAGAAACCGTTATTGAATACCTTTTATTGTTATTCTCTGTGTCTTTAATTGCGTGTTATCTTTAATAGAGTAAAGTGCGTGTGGAACCAAAAAATATCAAGGCGTCAAATATTCCATGACGTACTAGAGTGAAAAACACAGACGACTGTTCTGATTGATATGTACAATATATTTACAGAATTTTTACAATTAATGTACAATGATTATGATACAAAAATCTGGCCCCTTGGCAACCTTTCAATTCTCTTAGCCGCAAAACCCCGCGACCGTCCCCTAGGCCTCGCCCAGAACCACTGCTTCGGAAACAGCAAAAAGCAACGCGAAGTGCGAAGCTGTCGGACATAGAGTCCCGTAACTACACCAGTTACATGGCTTGTTGCCAAACCGATCTTCGACCCGAAGATCACGTGCAAGGATTGCACTGGAGATACCTCTCGTCTTTCGACACCCAGCGTATCCCCCGAGGCTCGTGTCGGCGCGGCCTTAAATATCCGCCGGCTCGCCCCCACCCTACAAGCAGCGGGCGACACACGGCTCGCTGGCCAGCCTTTCCAGAGCTACAACCGGCACCTCTTAGACTCGCATCCGCGCGCGTCCCTTTGAAGGAAATTCCAGCCGGGATTCCTGAGGGCTTTCCCAACCGGCGCGGCGTGGCGCCGCACCCCCATCCACATCCGGCTTTACGCGGGTTTCCCCGAAGCGGCCCGACGCACCGGCGCCGGACTAGGCGACGCTACAGACCCTCCCATGCCGGGGGGTGAGAATTTTTTTCGCAGCAAAATATGCCCAGGAAAAAAATTCTGCTAAGTTACCTGGTCGTGAGACCTCTACATCCTAATTTTTATATGAACATGAACATAATTATAGCAAAATATCAAACCCTATTTAATTGAAATGTGTGAAATAAATCTCTGGGCTGTCCCCCCTCCCTTTTCACCTAAGCTATGTTGCCAGTACATTTAAACCTTACTCCTATATACATAAATATACATAAGTATTCTTGACGCATCTTGAATTACATATTATCCTGAAATACAAACATTTACTTTACATTGAAATATTACATAATTGTGGAATTCGTTACATACATCATGTGCCGTTCTTAACTGAATTTATTGACACATGTATGTATCTACATATAAAAATATAAAAAAAGACAACAAAACAATTTTACCCTTGAATTTACAAAATTATTTACATAGAATTTCACCGACATTTATACATGTCATGAACGTGCGTGTTCCCTATTCTCGCCGGTGGATCAATTCACATCATCAAACATGCGGCTAAGCGCATCTGCATTAACATTTTCTGAGCCGACTTGTACTTACAAATGACCGTATTCAGAGCGTCGCGAAACTCCGGTTCGACCTCAGTCCCGCTCAGCATTTCTTCCGCGTCAAAGTCGCAACAATCCAATTTAAGCGCATAGCGATCTAGCGCGTCTTCATCACCTGCGTCTGTCACAGTCGTAGAACTAAGCACATTCAAGTACTCTGTCCGCTGGTGGTATCTTTTAAGCATATTAATGTGATAGACGCGGGGTTCCTTCCGCCCCGGCATCTGGACCACATAGTTATGCTCCGAAATTTTCCCGCGAATCTCGCCCGGCCCTATCCACTGAACCGCGAGCTTCCGCGTCCTGTTAGGTGCGAGAACCAACACCTTCGCGCCTATCTCGAAAGTACGTGAGACCGCCTTCCGGTCATACCACACTTTACGTTTCTGCTGTTCTTCAGCCATTCTATTGTGAGCTAGGTCACGGGAGCGTTTCAAACGATTGATTAATTTGAATACATGCTCAACTACAGAATTTTCTTCACTTTCCGCAGTTCCCGCAAGCCTTTCATAAAGAAGTGTCATGGGGGTACGGAGATTCTTCCCGTACACCAATTCGGCAGGAGAGAACCCTAATGATTCGTGCACACTCGTGCGCAACGCGAACATAATAGCGGGAAGCTGGCATTCCCAATCCGTCCCTGCCTCCAAACACAGAACCTTCATAAGCCGGTTCATAGTTCGATGCATTCTTTCGACTGCGTTTGATTGAGGATGATACGGCGAACTTCTCACCAGTTTAATGCCAAACCGCTCGGCGAATTCCGCTGTCAAAGCACTCGTGAAGCAAGTGCCCTGGTCGGTTTGCAATTCGCGTGGAAATCCTATTCTACTGAATAATTCTAGTAATGCCTCAATTACAGTGACCGAAGTTAGGTCCCGTATCGGAATAGCCTCGGGATACTTCGTGGCTAAACACATCGCCGTTAAGATAAACTTGTTTCCGGTGACCGATTCTGGAAATGGGCCACACGCGTCGACATTCACTTTCTCGAATGCCTCGCCCGTTATAGGAACAATTTTCAAAGGCGCGCGAAGTTTTTCGCCGCCGTTTCCTACTCGTTGGCAACTGTCGCAACTACGCACATAGTTTTCGATATCCTTATAGCAATTCGGCCAGAAGAAATATTTGGCCATGGCATCTTTGCTTTTTGTGACCCCCAAATGGCCGTGAGCAACTTCATGACAGAGTTTTAAGATCGTGCCACGATACACCCGCGGTATTACTAACATAGTGAACTGCTCTCCGCGCTTACTATGCCGGACACGAAACAATAGGCCGTTTTCATAACATAATCGCGCCGATCCGTCTCGGGTCCTTCCGCACGCTCAATCAACGGCGCGAGCTCCTTGTCTTGTCTCTGAGCTGTAGCAAATTCGGTGGGGTCCAAACGAGCCAAAGCAATGCTACCGAAATCTAATTCAGATTCCTGATCGTTTGATTCCGAGTTGCCCGGGGCGTCGACCTCGCCCTGACCAACTCTATTGTCATCCTCGGTTTCCTCCGAAGCGGTTACCTGGAACGCGTCCTGATCTCGGCCGTTTCCTGTACTCTCGGCAGGCTCTACCGCCTCTATTGTCTGGGGCCCTTCCGCCCTTACGCGCTCAGCCACTGCTTGCGCCCTAGTCCGCACAGCGCAGATAGGCTGTGGTTCTAAGAAACCTTGTTTTATTTCCTTCAAAATCGTAGCAGAACGATTACTAAAAATGTAATAAGGCAAGTCGCAATTCTTCGCGACTGCGGCCTCTGTACCAAGAGTACCGAATGGCCCTACAATCTCTACCTTGGCTACCGGTAGGTTTTTCGGCGCTTCGTCCAGGGGCTGCTGAACCCATACGGACTCGCCGGTGTATTGTGTCGGCGTGACGTGCTTTGCGTTGATGACGTCAATCGTCGCACCCGTATCACGGAGACAGGTGACTGTTTCGCCGCAAATTTTGGCAAGAAATGTGTGTGGAGACAATAACTCTGGCGCACTAGCGTCGGCCACGTGACACATCTTCTCGCTAGGTTTATTGTTATGTTGAGGACAATATCTTTTTATGTGACCTGGTTTTTTACATAAGTAACACGTCCGTTCTTGCGGCTTCTCGAACTCCGCGTTACGAGCTACCTTCGGCACTGCCGTTTTGGAAGTGGTCGGCGCGCTTTCCGTCGCCTTCGGCCATTTCCGTTCGCCTGCCTGCTCTTTATTGCCGAACCGCGAGAAATCCTTCTTATATCCGCTAGCCCGGTTGTTTTCGTAGGTGTCCAGCCTTCGTGCCAAATCTTGGGACGCGGAAACCTCACCCCACACATCAATGAAATGGTCACGCATAACCGCCGGCACCTTTCGCTTCATCTGGTCCGTTACAATGAGATCTAGCAATTGCTCAAATGTTCTATCTTTAAACCTGAGACCCATTTTTTACAATAACTAGCTAATTCACGTGCATAGACGTTCCAAGTGGTCTTTGCACCTTTTACGTGACTACAAAACATCTGCCGGCACTTTTCTGCCGTGAACTTGTACATATCTAATAATTGTTCTTTAATTAGGTCATAATCTTGATCCGGTGAATCGGATCCTACTACGAGCCAGTTGTTCACTTCATTAGGAAGTAAACCCATTAAATGGCTTACCCATTCGACCGGCGCAATACCAAGCTGGCGAGCATGCGCCTCGAAAACACTTAAAAACAACGTAATATCGTCGTCTTCGCCTTTGAATTTGTCCATGACTTGGCTGATACGAATATTAGTTCGATTTCCCGTGTCGCTACTACCTATGGAAACACGCGTGGGAGCCTGATTCGTTAGTTTTAACTTTTCAAGTTCAAATTGCCGTTCTTCGCGTATTCTTTCCTGCTCTCTCTCTTCGCGTAATCTTTCCTGCTCTAACACTCTCTCTTCGCGTAATCTTTCCTGCTCTCGTATTTCTGCAACCTGTTCTTTTTCTTGGTCAGCGAGTTGTTTCACGAATGATTCCTCGTACTGCTCGCTTTCCGTAATGATTGATTTAAGTTTAACAACGGTTTCGTTCCCTTCTAATGTTTCCCCCATCTCCATCGCGACCCTAACAAGCACCTCTTTCCTATAACCCGCTAAGAAAGCCATTTTGCCTGAATTGATCCCCGGCCAGAACAAAAAACACACTTACGTTCAGTTGACCTCGGTGTCGCGTGAGCGCCTTCTGGATCCGGTTTGTGGCCTCCTTCCTTCCTCTCGTTCAGGTCGGTCCGTGATGTGTTCTTCCGGTGATGCAAATATTAGCAGATCAAGTTCCAGTGCCAATATCAGCTCGTTCCAGTACCAGTACCAAGTTTTAGAAAAGAAAGGTTCCGAGTCGGATTGTACCGCCCCGAAACTACCGTACCGAAACACCGCACTTTTCGGTTTCTCGTGGCGTGCGCGACACTGCCGGCGCCACGTATTTACGACGCGTATGCACGTTTAACTGCGTACACTGTCTTTACGCGTGCTGTTCTGATAAATCAGCGCGCACCGATGGCTCTGATGCCGCACTGATGTCCCCGCGGATGCTGCTGCAGACTTCCGCGTTCCCCGTTCGTTGCGAACGTAGTGACTGCTTCCACAAAGCTGAATGATAGTGAGTCTTTAATCTGTTGTAACCAATTATTAACTGCAATTGGCACAACCGCCCGGTGTGAGTTCTAAGCACCACTGCAACCAATTTTGAACTACAATTGCAACAATTGGCGCAGGCACTCCGGCGTGAATTTACAATAACCGCTGCTACCAATTTTAGACAAGAAAAATGGCAGAATTGGTGCGGGCACACCGACGTGAGTTTACAATAGCGCTGCCACCAGTTTTAGAAAAGAAAAGTGGCAGAATTTGTGCGGGCACCCCGACGTGAGTTAACAGTAACCGCTGCCACCAGTTTTAGAAAAGAAAAGTGGCAGAATTTGCTGCGAGCGCCCCGACGTGAGTTTTCGATAACCGCTGCCACCAGTTTTAGAAAAGAAAAATGGCAGGAATTGGTGCGGGCACCCCGACGTGAGTTTTCGATAACCGCTGCCACCAGTTTTAGAAAACAAAAATGGCAGGAATTGGTGCGGGCACCCCGACGTGAGTTTTCGATAACCGCTGCCACCAGTTTTAGAAAAGAAAAGTGGCAGAATTTGGTGCGGGCACCCCGACGTGAGTTAACAGTAACCGCTGCCACCAGTTTTAGAAAAGAAAGGTTCCGAGTCTGTGACGTACTAGAGTGAAAAACACAGACGACTGTTCTGATTGAATAAATACAATATATTTACAGATTTTTTACAATTAATGTACAATGATATGATACAAAAATCTAGCCCCTTGGCAACCTTTCGATTCTCTTAGCCGCGAAACCCCGCGACCGTCCCCTAGGCCTCGCCCAGAACCACTGCTTCGGAAGCAGCAAAAAGCAACGCGAAGTGCGAAGCTGTCGGACATAGAGTCCCGTAACTACCCCAGTTACATGGCTTGTTGCCAAACCGATCTTCGACCCGAAGATCACGTGCAAGGATTGCACTGGAGATACCTCACGTCTTTCGACACCCAGCGTATCCCGCGAGGCGCCTGTCGGCGCGGCCTTAAATATCCGACGGCTCGCCCCCACCCTACAAGCAGCGGGCGACACACGGCTCGCTGGCCAGCCTTTCCAGAGCTACAACCGACACCTCCTAGACTCGCATCCGCGCGCGTCCCTTTGAAGGAAATTCCCGCCGGGATTCCTGAGGGCTTTTCACCCGGCGCGGCGTGGCGCCGCCACCCTCCACCCACATCCGGCTTTATGCGGGTTTCCCCGAAGCGGCCCGACGCACCGGCGCCGGACCAGGCGACGCTACAATTACATTAAAAATTTCGTATCACCCACCTTTGTTCACATTTTAACATTTTCTCTGTATAGCAAATGCATCTCTGAGTCTCTAGAAACGTATGAGATGCAGGAAGTTAAAATGAGTAAGTATAAGGTCAACAAAGCGGATAGTGTAACGTATTGAATTACCATAAGCGGGAAGACCGGCGCCTTGCAGGCACCGCGTCGCAGGATTATGGCAGCCAGAGAATGTTGGTTGGAGAAAAGAAAGGACAAGTGAATAATCGGTAGCTAGAGACGGAGTCACCCCGTGGTATTTTGGAAACTTTCACAAATCCATGGAACGGGATGCCCAAAATGCGTGGCGGCGCGACAGTCGCCTGGCATGAAGTGCAGCGCGAATGCAAGATGTTGCGTGTTACGTGGTTTGAAAGGTAAATATTCGAGAGCGCAAAGCGCGAGGGTGGGTTTTGAGCTGAGTTAAAACCTCGTGCGAACGCACAAAACGTGCGCCCAGGGCGGTGCGGAGACAGCCTACGATCGTAGGACAACCCATGTTGGGACGCCGCTGTGGAACATTTTTTCAACGGGTGACTACGGTCACCGGGGCTCTACGCTGTGTGCGTAAGCTCTCTGATGGGTGGCGAGGGTCACGAGTCAGGCAGATATTACATCATTTAAAGATCGCTCCTGCGATCGGGGGATAGGGTCTATCAAAGCTGTAAATATATCATCAAACTATTCATTTGTAAATGCTTATTAATAAATCTGTAAATACCTGAAGCTCGTGTCTGTGCTGTTGTGTTCCTACGAGGTCAAAGTAGTCTACTCTTCGGTAAAATATTTCTTCATTATGATCCCTTCCACTATCGTGCATCAATAGGCGTGGCGGTGCATGCTTCTAGGTCAGCAAAGTAGTTTTACTAAATTCCCATGTTTCCTATGTTAATGGGATAATAGGGCATGGCATCAGCATTGTTCTAGAAAGAATTGATCTGTAAGAATTTATCTTTAAAGAAAGAAGTAAAGAACATTCTACGGGAACAACTGGTAGATGAACACAAGCCTCTGCTGCCTCCTTTGCACATTAAATTAGGACTCGTGAAACAATTTGTGAAGGCCTTACCTAAAGATGGGCAATGTTTCAAATTCCTTTGTGAAAAGTTTCCTTAGTTGTCTGAAGCAAAATAGAATATCTTCGTTGGGGCTGATAGAAAAATGTTTGATCCCCAATTTGAACTACACATGACAGTAAATGAAAAAGAAGCGTGGATTGCGTTGTAAATACTAGGCACCAAAAAGGCCAAAACTATCAAGCAATTCTCGCCAATAAGCTGGATGTCTTAATGACCCTCAAGGTTCACTTTTTGAACTTTTATAATTCTTTCCATACAATTTAAAGGATGTAAGTGAAGAACAAGTTGAGCGTTTTCATCAACATCTAAAAGTGATAGAAAACGTTATCAGGGACGCTGGAATACCAACGTGATAGGAGATCACATCACCGAGATAGTCAGCGAACTGTACATAGGAGAAAAAGCTAAATCAAGGGTTTTAAAGAAAAAGTCGAAGAAAATATACAATGGACACGTAAAACCTTAGTAGAATTTAATGTTAAGAATCCATCTTCTGTGTTTAAATATAGATCTATTGGTATTTTAACAGTAGTTTACTTTTAATTTTTATTGTATATATAGTATATTTTCCCATATCTTACTAGATCAAATTGTGACTAAACTGTGGGTGCTAGAAACAAAGTTCAAATGCTGATTCAACAGCCAAATATCTATAAAAATCGGTTACCAAGATTTAAAAAGTTCTTTGAAACCTCTTTTTTGTTGACCTGTGATAGTTGTTCCTTTTGGGTTAATATCAATATTTCTTATTTCTTTTTCCAGGCATATGCTAAATAACATAGTAGGTAACTCAACTCCCTGCTTTAATCCGCACTGTGTTATATATACAGCTTGTTGAATCATTTGTATTTGTCTTACTAACTTGAATGGTATACCAAACATATATATTATCTTTATTATTTCCCTTTTATTCATATTATCATACGCTTGCTTAAAATCTATATACAGTTGGTGAATCTTTACATTTTGCTCATATACTTTCTCCAATATTACCTGAGGCTGAAAATTTGTTCCGTAGTACTTCTTCCTTTCCTAAAACCACTTTGATAAACACCTATAATTTAATTATAGTATATTCTTATCTTTGTAGATAAAGTTGCTGAGAATATTTTATAAACCGTACTCAGTAACGCTATACCTCTGTCGTTCTTACATTCCATTTTACTTCCTTTCTTACGTATTGGTACTATGATGTAGAACTGCCATTGGCATTTTTTTCTTCCTTCCACTCTTTACATAATAATCCATGTATTTCCTTCCATAAAGTGTTAGAGCTTTATAAATTCTGACGCTATACCATCCAATCCGTGGGCTTTGTTATTTTTTAATTTCCTTATTGCTGCATATGTTTCATTCCATTTCATTTCTGTTTCATTCCATTGTTGGTTCATTTAATTCCAAGTTCTGTCCATAAAAATTAATATTTTCACACTGTTCACTCTCTTGTTTTCCATTCAAAAGCTGCTGGAAATATTCCATCCACCTGTCCATTACTCTTCCTTCTGTGTCTATAAATTTCCTTTCTTGTCTCTGCACATAAATACTTTTGGTTAATATCCCCCTTTATAATTTTTAATTATCTCTTAAAATTTTCTAATTTCACGTCTTCTATTTAATTTTTGTATATCATCTAAGAATTCTTCTTCTTATTGCTTTCTCTTTCCATGAATTTCCTTTGTTGCTTTACGCCTTACATCCTCATATTCCATTACATTCCCCCGCGTTCTTCTTTACATTTTCTTCCTGCATTGTTCCCTCACTTGTATCACCATCCTACATTCTTCATCATATCATATTTTTCTTCTTTCTTCATTTTCCCTTCCACGTTACTTGCTGTTGTGATCATACTCGTTTTAATGTCCTGCCATTTTCCTCTGTTTTTTTCCCTTTCTGCTGGTGGTAACTTTCCCTGAATGTTTTCTATCTCTTCGGTAAATTCTCTTGAGATCTTTGTTGTATTCAATTTTCTGTATGATATCTCACTATCTTATCACATTTCTTCTGTCTATTAAGTGATATTTTTTGTCTATATTTGGGTCTTACTAGAAAATGGTCAAAGTTGCAGTCTCGTTTCTTCAGTGTCCTACATCCAATATATTGCTTTTATGTCGAGAATGTATCATTACAGGATCAATTTGTGCACATGTTGCTTTATCCGGTGTAATCCACGTAGCCTTATGTATTTCCATATGTGGGTTCCACATGCACCACCTTTGCCTCCGCGAAACCAACTGCTCTGTCTCCGTTATAATTATTCTATAAACTATATTGTCCTAGATTTGACGCATGTGATCTATCCTTTCCCATTTGCGCGTTAAGATTTCCTAAAACTATCTTCGTATCAATTTTTGGTGTCGTGTTATATATTTGTTCCAGCTAACTGTAAAATGCGCTCTTTACATTTCCATCTTTATCTTCTGTGGTTCATGTACATTGATAAAGGTGGTATTATAAAAGATCCCTTTAATTCTTCTCCCTCTAAAGATTGTTTCAAACGAACTAAAATTCGAATGCTAAAAAACTCGACTAGGCCCACCACCACATGTCAACCTTAACAATAAAACGTTTTTTGTAAGGGCTTTAACTCATTTAGTTTTAGGTACGGGAAAAATGTTTCAAAGGGATGTCGTAGGAAATTGTAATGTCTTTTAAAATTGATTTAATTACTTTTACGAAGATAAAGGTTCTTTTATTATTGTTAACCTTCACATTCACTATCCACCTTCTAAAGGGATGTCGTAGGAAATTGTAATCTCTTTTAAAATTGATTTAATTCTTTTTACGAAGATACTAGTTCTTTTATTATTGTTAACCTTCACATTCACTATCCACCTTCTAATAGCGGTTTGTAAAACTTTGTAATTGTTAATTCATTATTATTATTATTATTATTATTATTATTATTATTATTATTATTATTATTATTATTATTATTATTGCGTCGTTGTTGTTGTTATATAGTTGATGTTCGTGTAGAACGGAGGTAGCTTCTAGGAAGCGGTGATTGGAGCGCCATGGGTGGGTGGTGAGGGGGCGCTGAGCGGGGAGCGGGGGGGGGTCGCGGGCGACCTGCGCTGGAAGTGTCGGCCGGGGGGTCCCCGGTGGCGGAAGCGGGAGGGGATGGCAGGGGGGAGGGTGGGGCAGGGGAGCTGTTGTGCCGCGACCGGCGCCGGGACGCCACACAATGGCCGGTAGCCGCCATTCAGTGGGGCCTCGCGGGAGCGCCCGTTTGATACGCAAAGCGCCCCCCTCTGCACCCCGCCCTCCCACACCCGCCTCGCCTCGCCGCCACCCGCCAGCGCTCGCCGCCCCGTTGACGGACTGCCGCCGTTGCGTCACTGCCAACCGGTCGCTACGCCCTCCAGAGGAACTGCATCGGCGCGGCGTCATGAAGCCACCGACCTAGTGGTGGCGGTGAGGGCGAATTGATTCTGCTAGTGACGAATTTCACGACTTCTAAAGTAAGCGATAATCGTTACAAAAAATTAATTCAATCGAAGGAATGCGCTGTAATGATACGTTAAGCTAATTGAATTATCTATTGAATCACGGAGATGATGATCGTAATCATTTTTCTCTCATGTAATTACATCTCATTACCTGATTACCTCATTACCTAAGGTCATTAATCCTCATTTACCTCATAAGGTCATTTACCTCATTACCTAAGGTCAGTAATTCTATTTAGTATCAGTGTTATTAATTGTCTGTGATTGATTTCTATGAATCAGGTTTCACTGAATTATAGAGAATCAGTTCATTTTAAATAAAATTAACGGCTCTTAAACATAGTTTATTTCGCAGTCTTGAAAGTAAACGTTCCGGAGCGCCATTGCGTCGCCATCCTCAGGTAAATAATGTATAGCTAAAAATTTTAAAATCAAAAAACATAACAATTAAAAACTGAATAAATAAAAAACTAAAATTTTTAAGCACGAAAAAAATTATGAATTATGTAAGCAGAAAACATTCATATTAGGAAGCTTACCTTATTAAGATAGAAGTAAAGTGAATTCAAATTCAGATTATGTGGCATAATGTTGATATTGACATTTTTGTTATGTAGGATTACGTAAATAACCATCCACATAATTAAAACAATAATTTATCAACATTTTCAGTCTCCATTAATAAAAGATTATAACTAGGACTCCAAACAGTGGAGTACTTTCTATTCTGAACTGTATCTGTCAACTTCAATTTCCTAAACTGAACGTTAAGTGATAGAGAAGGAAGTTGCGAAGCATGATTTCAAAATTTATTGCTTGTTTATCCTTGAAAATAGATTTTATTACATGGGAGTTTTTTTCCCCCTTTCAAAAATTCAAAATTTAAGTAGTATATGACTTAGTGTAGGGATCACAGAATTTTGAAAATGTGCACACAATTCACTTTTCCCCATAGCACGTCATACGCAGTTTTTAACTGTTTTTGACGTAAAATAAAATTTAAAAAAATGATTTCGAAAAATGATTACGTTCATCATACTCGTGATTCAAATAGATAATTCAATTAATTTAACGTGTCATTACAGCGCACTGCTTCGATTGAATTATTTTTCTATAACGACTATCGCTTAATACAGTCGTGATAAATTATTGTGTTTTAATGACATTGATGGTTATTTACGTAGTCCTATATAAAAAAATATCATTTATCAACATTATTCCTTATAATCTGAATTTCAATTTACTCTACCTGTAACTGAATGTGGTGAGCTTCCTAAGCTGAATCCTTTCTGCTTACATAATTCATAAAATTTTCATGTTTAAAAATTGTACTATTTTTATTTATTCAGTTTTTAATTGTTATGTTTTTGGATTTTAAAATTTTAGCTATACATTATTTCTCTGATGATGGAGACACAATAGGGCTCCGAAACCTTGAGTATTTACAACTGTTTGTGAAATAAACTATGTTTATAAACTAATAATTTTATTTCACATGAACTGATTGTCTATAATGAAGTGGAACCTGATATATAATGAATTACAGATTCAAGGGGATAATCTTTTCTTGTAGAAGCAACATTCGTCTACGGTTTCGTTGTTGGAGAAGCGAATCCGACGTGATTAATTTAGGAAATGTTCAAATGGTTGGATACTTCTAATTACGATGTGTTGCGCCTTGCTATAACACAAATTGTTGGCAAACTACAACCCTGAAGGGGAAATAGATTACCGAAAATGGAGCCGGGAAGGGTTAATGTCAGAGGGGACGGATTGCTGACGTAAGTTTGCTGGTTTTCACGCAGAAGCTTGTGTGCGTAGAACAAAAAAAATAATTTCAGTCTATTTATCTTGTGTTTCACGATGTAATGCGTCTACTTGGATCAATTTAAGCACAATCAAACTTTATTTCAATTTAGTTGCGTTTAGAAAAGACGAAAATACATCCTACTACCCTTTCTGAGAACTTAACACACGACGTTAAATATGGCACAACCTGGCAACACCGCACATTCTGCTCTAGCGGCTTTAACGTTGCCGGCGCGGACGACGTTATTTTCGCGCCCGCGCGCCAACTTCGCGCGTTATTTCACGAAATTATTAAAACAAGGCGGCGGGTTCGGGGAGTGTCGGGGCGGGTGGCGCCGCCGCCTCCGTGTCAACTCCGGGCCGCGCCGCAGTGCTCGCCGCGGCGGAAGTTTGGACGAGCGAGGAGCGGCTTAGGCCACGGCCCGACCCGCGCCGAGGACACTTCATCTCCTGCTTTAACGCGAAGGGTCTGTCATATTCGTCTCCCAGTGAACTACGATGTATTGTATGAGGTTCCGAGCGCGCGGGTCGCGGTGATGTACAATGCGCGCGAGGGACGGGGAGTAGGTGGGGTGGGACTTGGGGGAATAACGCGCGTGAAATAGAGGCTGTTGGAGGCAAAATGTGGGGAGCGCTCGTGTCACTGTGCGGGCGCGTTAAGGGCTTCTTTTTCTGCCTTGCCCGGATCGGCTGTACTTCGTTGTATTCAAACGTATGCGCGTGTATAGTTGGATCGCATTTTTTGAACATGGGGATCGTTTTTCATTACATTCGACGTTCTGTGTCTTTGGGGAGTTAACTAGCCTGTCGGGATGCCTTCCGTCAACATATTCTACGACGTTGGTCTACAACGCTATTTTAAAACAATGTTAGCAACATGAAACTGTACTACGTATCATTGCTCTGATGCTTCTGCTCCCCTCCCTCCTCCGTCTAACGTGACAGAATATTGCGCTTTTATCTCATGTCTGTATTGCAAAGCCCAAGAGATCACATAAAACAACATCTGTCCATCCGCCCGTCCGTCACCAACCGTTCAAGTCGCGGCAGCATTGTGCTGAATGAATCCCACCAGCCTGCGGCTGCGGCCTTCTGCAGCTCATTCGTATGCGAGTGGCTCGATGCCTTTCATTTTCCCTGTGCTTGCGTACCCTACCCTGCGTCGCTATCGTTTCCTCCGGCCACCCATGAAATCTTCGTTTCTGCTCGCAAAACGCCTTCGTAGATTTCTGCGCGCCCTCGCTTCCTCTGAACTGCTCTGCGCTCTTCTATGTGCTTTGCTGCAACTGCTTCTGTTGTCTGTCCTACTGTCGACGCTTTGGTAAATACGGACAGTTTTAGAAAGACTATTTGTTGTTTGCTTTAATCTTGACTAATTAGGAAACATCACAAACAACGTAAAATATATTAATATACGTATTATATTTCCAAGTACCGAGTTACATGAAATAAAATTGTTTACGTCAATTTTTTAAGTTCCTACACGTAAACAAATATCATTCCTATTTTTCTCTAGTTAACGGCAAAATATGTCACCCTAAAATAAATTAAGTGTATTTTGAGTTCATTTCAACTCACCAAATATTTTCTACCTGTAAATTGTTTCTAAAACAAAATACATCACTACAGTAGATTCTGTAAACTTTTCCCAAGATCGATATTTCTGTTGTAAGTATAGTAAGTCATATTCTGCGTAAATATCATCAAAAATAAAAGTAAGAAAGAGAGAGAGAGAGAGAGAGAGAGGGAGAGAGAGAGAGAGAGAGAGAGAGAGAGAGAGAGAGGGGGGAGAGAACACTCTGCTTATGTAGTAATGACATCAGGACGTTCGATACTGTCTCGCTGGTTTAATCGTTTTTCTTATTGCTTGACAATGTTTTAACTCAGGGTCGCCATTACATTGTAGGTCATTCACCATGGTTTCATCACCTCTCTTTATAGTACAACAAAACGTTTTGCCTGTCTTCAAGGATTACTCTCGCGGTTATTACCGCTAGGCCAGTCATAACGCTACTCATCAGAATTGTTTAACCCGCTACTTCAGACACTATGGACATCTGGTAATTTCAACACTGCACCCAGTGACCAACTCTGCTCGGACCTTCCCTTGACTCCGAAGTTTGCCATTTCCTTGAGGTTCGTCTGTTGCCATTCTGTGAGGTCGTGCGCCGCACCCGGCGGGGGGCCCTGATTGAAATTCCAAACTCGCTGCGCACAGCGCTGGACGGACCGTGCTGCCGAGGGGGCAGCATGACTGCGGTGGATCTTGCCGTGGGTGGACTGCCTCTGTTTATTGAGAATGATCACTTGCGTACCCGACCTAGATCCAAGATATTTTCTGTGGAAATATCTCCATTAACACTGCCAACACCATGATCTACCTTTTGTCAAGCACATGTACTTTGATTTACGTACAATTGATTAATTTTAATTTCAAAATTAGAAATGTAGAAAATTAGAAAAGTAGAAAATGAAATAGGTGTGCGAGAAAATTTAAATAGCTTTAGTCATGTTTTTCTGAAATGAATGCTGTAACCACTTCAGTATCTGAAAATTCAAGAATACTAAAAGCATTTTTGAGAAATAAGATAATACATTTTGAAAATACGAACATTTTATTATATTAGATATTTTGTAATTATTCATTTAAGTGTGGAAACTTGGTGACAGAAAACATTAATTTTATATTCATTAAGCTTTCACTAACCAACAATAAAATACTCAACAAAATAATGATGATTTTATCGAGAAAGTCTTCACAGCACTCCTTTTCACTGCACATCACTTCACTTCACTTCATCTCACCTCATCTCACCTCACTTTACTGCGCTGCTGTACACTGAACTGTTTCTTCTTTCTTCCAAATCCTTTCACCTCACTTCACAACACACCACATTGCACGGAATAATAATAATAATAATAATAATAATAATAATAGCATAACTTATTCTATAAAAAATTCTCGCAATTTAACAATAGGAAATTATGAGTTACTACGTTAAAGCCAAAATGTGCCAAAAATGAAAACTTTCTTTATATTTCGTTGAAGAAAACATGCATATTAAAATGCATACCCATCCCCCCAGCTTTTGAAATTATCTATTTGCAATATCTACTTTCTCACTCAATGTAATCAAAATAGATTTATACACATTTATTGTTATGTCCTAGAACGAATTAATGAGATAAACCATCAGATATTGACCTTTTTCGGCTTTTTTTCAAAATTTTACCTACAAATAAATATTAAATAGAAGTATAATGTCCACGCACAATGTTACTAAATGAATATTACTGTGATTTACTTTTTTTATTTTGCCACTTCATACACTTTAAACAAAAATGTCCAACGCACTCACTATTTTCTCTTTTTGTTTCAGGTAAGTGGAAGTATTTCATCTTTCCTACTGGAATCGTGCCATTGAAACGGTGAGTCTGTTTATAACGCAAACTCCCAAAGAGTAAAACCAGCGTGACACCGGGGGCCGTATTTCTTTCCGCGTCGCACTTTTCCAAACGTGTACTGAATATTCGCTGGAGCATTACCATTCATCTTTCCGCAAAAGCTGAACCGTCGCTTCGGCAACACCTTTCGCGAAGCCCGTGACGTTCGCCAACGAGGGGGCGGGGGAGGGAAGTCCTTCATTAATATTTATCGCAGCGTCCACAGCGGATCGTCCGTAATTAGGGCGAAAGCGCGCGGGACGCGACGGGCATCGCCGCGCCGCGCCGAATAGTGCCCTAGGTGAGGCGCCCCGCCCCCGCAGTCGGCCCTGGGGCTGCTTCAAATTAGGGGCGAAGCCTGCACTTTACTGCTTAGTTGCGCGCGGGCTGCCCGCACACGAAGTCGCTTCCTCACTGCTTCGCAGGACAGCGTTGGGCAGCTCGGAAGGAATCGTTGGAGTTGCTTTTAAGAGAAAAGTATGTAATGGTTGGTCCGAGGTGATGCGTTACTTAGCTGATAAGAAATGTGAATTGAACAATAATTAATCTAGGAAATATTTTGTTAATATTGCTAGGAATTTCATACTGAATCATACAATCTAATTTTAGCGTAGCTCTGTTATCGAAATTAAATGATATGTACGTTATTGTTTTGAAATTCAATACAGAAACCATTTAGTTATTTAGTATTTATTCTTTTATTGACAAAATCACAAATGAGGCAAGTATGTAGACAAACTCGATTTATTTTTTGTTGTGATATTTGTGTTAATTTTATTTTCAGCGAAGTGTTGTTTGGAAAAAAAATCCAATTGCAGGAAGAGGGCAATGCAGACTACTTACATGTATTTTTAAGTGTGTTGCTTGCATAGTGAATCATTGTTTTGTTATGTGTGAGAAAAAAGCAGCAACAGCTCAAACATGTCAATTTAGCATTTTCAAATTGAATCTCTAGTAATTATAATGTGAGTCTATCCTGCGTGACTTTCCGTTCATCAGTTACAACCGGTCCTCGAGTTTATAAAACATCGGAAATAATTGTTGGCAAGTTCTTCGGAGGTCGTATATTACCCGATAACAATTAATAGAAGTGGCATTTTATAACCACTCTGGTACTAAAACAAGAAAATAACTACGAGAAAGATGTATTTTAATATTAAATCCTTATATGAATATGCCCGAAAGAGCGGCGAAAATACATATTGATTGATCTCGCGTTGCTACTGAGTCATGTGAGAGGAAAGGCGGATTATAGATGTTTCATTGTTTGCAGTTCCTGATGAAGTTCGTTGTTTACGTCATCTATCAACTGTCTTGTTTTTTCAAGTGATTGCTTCTTTAAATGATTCGCTCTACTTGCGTGAAAAACGATACACATATATTTGTCCTTTTCAGCATATGTATGGTTCACAAATTCGGATGTTTCATATTTAGCACACTTCTGATGATTTGAGCTTGTAAGAATGCTTACTCCAACTCTATATAGTATATGCATTTACATATGTAAATTATTGACATTAATTTATTGTATATTTTCGAGACCAGTTGGCAAGATGTGCTGCTAACATTTCATGAACGTTAATTTTATTTGTTTGTAAATATTACTTACGTTTTAGTAAAGTACATTAAGATTAGTATATTACATTGTATTTATGATTATTATTTATGAGTATATTGCATAGTACTATGTAAAAATGACATACTTACGCACTCATTTGATATTAATTTCCCGTTACGAGTAAGACATGAAATAATTGTAGCAAAAGCAGTTGTTCACGTTTCTAGTGCTGATAATGACGGCTAATGTTGATGTTAAATTAAAACAATATTTCCTCTTCGGTCTCGTATTTTGCTAAACTTCCATTTCCTGTGGAACTGGACTCGAAATTCCGTGTTACGTGAGCATGCAACGAAGCGACGGGCTTCCTCCGCAGTTTCCAACCGCGGTGCTAGACTCCTTCCTGCGACATCCCTTGCTCACTCAGCCAGCCGCTACCTCACTCCACCGATCTCGTCTCTGTCCATTCCATCCAAACTCGTTGCTTCTCATTTCATGTAACCTCCCTAATCATCTCGCTTCCCAAGCCTGCTTCCTCCGCGTTCCACCTCCCCCACCCGACCCTTTCTCTGGTGCCTCTCTTCCATCTTCTTCTGGTTTCAGGGTGTTTGGCCTGAGCGTAGAAGTCCCGGGCTCCATTGCACCGCTTTCCAAAGCAAGCGCTTTCTCTCTCCTTCCCTCTCTCTCTCTAATCCGTCCGTCAACATCCACCGTTCTCACCTCGACATGCCAGGTGGAAAACAAGAGGTGAACGACTTCCTGACGTTTCCAAAGCCAGCCCTACTGCCGCCGCCGCCGCCGCCGCTGCCGCTTCCGCCAACGTCTTCCCATCCCCCGCCCTCCGTCGTGCGTTGCAGGGGTTAGATTTGATAGCGCGCTCCCGCGTCTCGCGTGCGCTCTCCGGGGCGAGCTGCCGCCGCCGCTGTGGCCGGCGATGCCGGCGGCGCACCTTGCTCGCGCGCGGGACGCCAGGAGCTGCTTTGTGTAGTTGCTTTCGCTCCTGCGTCCGATGCCCGGCCGGTGGCGCTCTGAGCCGAAGGCTGAAAAGGGGAAACGCAGCTTCTTCAGTATTCTCTACATATTTTTTGTTGCTGACTGTGGGTTTGAAGAGAGATTAGTTTTTTCTTAGAAGTCTATTTACTTCGTTGATATTGATTTATAAAAGCATTGTTGTCGTCTCAGAAATATAGTCTTCTTAGCGTTCAACGCTCTTCTGAATATGCCATAGGTTATTACGGTCTGAGTAAATGATGGTCGCAATGAATTGTAATTAAAATGTGAAACATTCCAGAGCTAGTTTTTTTTAAATAAATATATAACATAATGATACTTTCTACGTTCCGTTCCGTACTTCCTACACGTATTGAACGCGGAAATATCAAATGGACTTATCGCAATTCGTTAATAGATATATTAAATGTTATTTCCGAACTTATTAGTTGAGAAATGGAATAAAATGTAAATCTGACGTGGGTTCACAAAAAGTGTCGGATATTTTTTTCTGCCAGCAAGAATGTATTATTTATCTCAAGTTTTTGTTTAATGTGTTTTGTTTAATGGCAAAGAAAATTGTTAATCTCTCTCTCTCTTAATACTCACCATGCACGTATATGATTTAATGTTGCTTTGTGTTCTTAAATTATAATATTAAATAAGAATGCTATAAGCAATCAAATTAATATTAATTTACTAATGATTCTATAAGAAAACTGGTAATGCTGAGTCTTTAGTAGCGTCAATGAAGTTTATAAGGTTAATTCTTTTATTACTACATAAGTCATATTTTTCTGGAAACTGTTTTATCACAGATATCAGAATATAAACTAAGCTCGTAATAATATAAACTTTTATTTAGGCATGAGCAAAATCTTTGAGTAAATACTTTACGGTTTTAAAGAAAAATGAAATAATTTGCTACTTAATTAAAAATAAAAATGAGAGTATGCCCAATATTTTGTAGCTGTCTTCATTTTACTCATCCGAAGTGTATGACACCAACGATACCTGAACGAAGCTGAATAGCTTTGTTTTGATGCTGGATGTAAAAATCTGTGTCTTATATTGAACGGTTTGCGACCGATGTGAATGGATTCTATAATTCCATGTCCGCTTCCCTTTCCCTTCCTGTATTACGCAGCGGAAGCTCATTTCTAGGGCTAAGCGCAACGAAAAACTCGCCCAAAAAATCTCTATTCGCCGGGTCAAACTTTGCAATGAAGTATGTATATGGGGCTAACCGAATTTTCAGCTGAATCGACCATTGCAATCCGCTCGTATTAGATATTTTAATTTACTCGTCAATATGAATTATGTACTCTTAGAACTATCGATTCTCGTTATTGCAACAAACATGGGAACTGTAAGATCTGTAAGGTATGTTATCTTTACTACGAATACACATCACGCACAAACAACGCGCACACATCACAACTGTACTAATAAAATTTAGCGTTGTTTATTCTGTTTTCCAAAATGTAATGCAAGAGAATGCGGAGATGGCAAGAGAAACCCGTCTCACTTATTTCTCACAAACCTCTTGTCTTTGCTCAGAAATTAGCTTGCAAACAACCGGAAGATTTCCTTCTTTGCGCGCAGAAGAGTGTAGTAAGACGGAGACCCAAGGAAAGTAATGCATTTTAAATAGGAATGAAATATGAATTCAAGTGAGGTAATTCGTTTTATTAAAACCGTAAATCTACGAAATACTTTTCTCCCGTGCAGTAGCTTCCCTTTTCATCTTCACGCGACCTTCCGCGTTCCTCTTGCAACGCCCATGCACATTTACTCAGGAACAAACTTGGACGCTCAACTTTCAGAAGCCTCTACGTTTAGTCGCGCTTACCTTGTCGTCCAGTATTTGTCCCATCGCGTTATCTACATCTTCCACGCCGGGATTGAGATCTCGGGTCTTCGTAGTTCGTTATTTCTTTTTAATCCGTAGTGAATAAAAAAAATAAAACGGCATTGCGGATTTGATGCCATATTTACTGTTCGGTTAATTAATTTATTGACTTTTTCGGGCTCGTCAACTGCTGCGATCATCAATCCGTTAGAAGAGTGAATGTATAAATGTGGAGGTGGTGGTGTTCCACCCCTGGTGGTGCTGAGGTCCGACGCCGATCTACAGATCGCTTTGCGGGGGAATTCCTCCCCACCAGCGGAGCACCGTCCCAGCCGGGGCAAGCTCCAAGTTCCCGACTGATCTCCCGAAATGAGTGGTGGGGCAGTGCGTGTATGTGTAAATAAGGGAAAGGAAAGATTACGCATCGTTTTTGGTCTGTTTATTAGGGTATACTCTAATAAACGGACCAAGGAAACAGTATACTGTTTCGGCATTTGCGTACTATTGATCGGAGAAACCGCGAAAAACTACGTATTAGAGCAACCAATCGTCAGAATTCTCATCCAGAGAGCAACTGAATTCGATCTAGTTATATAGCTATTGTCGAAAATCTGCTTGCGCCGGGACTCAATCCCTAGGACCTCCCGGTCAGAGTCGCTGCAGAGAGAGCGGCTAAACTCGGCCGTTTGACTGATCGGTGAGAACGAACTGAATGAAGCTCCCATGTGCGATGACAGAGTATTAAATGAACCGCTATCTCAACGAGACAGCCGCATGTCAGGGATCTGAAGGATCGGAACAGCCTGAAGTCCCTTTGACGTTTTTTTTTGTTAGCTAGAGGTTGAGCCTGAGGTTTAGCGACAAAGTTCAATATTCCTCATGTGATTATGAGTTGTTTATTTGTTCACTGTGGAAGGCTCTGCAATTGCTTTTAGAACGAAAATAAATCTCTTGTAAATTTTCAGTTGAAGATGAATGAAGCTGCAGAGTTTACGAAGTCAAGAGTTTGGATGTGTATTGTTTTCACTTTTTCTTCGTCTATTCTTCCATTGAATAATTAATTCTTACAAGAAATTACCTTCTGTTATAAAATACATATTTATTATTTGTTTAAATTAGATAACGCTTAGGCTTGCCAGTTTCTGCTTGCAGATTTAAGATTATAACGTGTATTATTATTAAAGTATAATGATGTTCGTATGATTTTGCTTATGTCATCACAACACCCCCACCATGTACTACCATTATTTCTCTGTTTGTTCTTTATTTACATTATTCCCTTTTTGTGATGTTTTGTACAAATTTCGTGGATTATTATTATTATTATTATTATTATTATTATTATTATTATTGTTATTATTATTATTATATTATTTTGATTTTTATAGTTTTATAAAATTCAAATAGCAATAAATCTAATTGGTTAAATATCATTTCCATGGATTAAAATGTTATAAGATGTAAAATCCCTCATTTCTCATGGATCTCATAAAATACGTATCTTCTATCATGACCAACTTTCTTGAAATTCCATTAATGATTGGTTATCTTAGTCTCTTCCTGTAAGCCTCCTGCAATGTTTACTTTGCGGTAGGCTTACAGGACCTACGATAATCACACCTCGGGAGTATCGTATATGCACATTCGTGTTTCTCATTTAACTTCCAAGAACTTATTCTACATTTCCTAGAGATCTTTCTGTATTCATTTCATCATTGTTCTCAACATTTTAATTTACATTACATTACATGCATGTATTAATTCACTTTACATACATGTAAGCCGTCCATTGTCTCGGGATATGATTACCTTGCTGTCACAGAAAGTTGTATGACTTCGTCGTGTCGTCTTTAGTACTTCCTTCCAGGAAAAGCCGAACCTTCTAGATACACTCTGCAAGGGCGACGATGTATTCTTTTATCGAGACTTGGAGGAAATTGTGTTTGTCCGCAACGTATCGGTTGGTCGTGCGCCAAGAAAATGTAGAGCACTAAGCTCCAAGATATTTGTTGTGATAGCAATCACTACGAATCGAACTATCTATATAAATCCGGGACTTCTTCGCCTTTAGGCGGTTGGGGTGGGGGAGGCCTTCGGCGACCTCTCCCGAATTCGACTCGAGGCGACGTTGGGCGTCGCGAAGGAATATACATCTCTATTTGGTGCCGCGTCAAATGTTTCTCTGGCGGGGTCGGGGAAACGGGAGCAGGAGGCGACGCGGCGAGGG
The DNA here is from genome assembly GCA_011170035.1 of Teleogryllus occipitalis. Classification (NCBI taxonomy): domain Eukaryota; kingdom Metazoa; phylum Arthropoda; class Insecta; order Orthoptera; family Gryllidae; genus Teleogryllus; species Teleogryllus occipitalis. The sequence continues at coordinate 100,535 of BLKR01003238.1, read as the reverse complement.
ACTCTCTTCGATGCGGCCGCCTCGCAAGAGTGGGACGATTCAAGGAAGAAACAGCTTGAGAAGTAAAGGAAGAGGTACACTATATCGAGAAAGCCGAATGTGGGGATTTAAGTTCGGAAGGTGAAGGTATAGAAATAAATGGAAGTGTGTGAGCTGTGAACAGAAAATTGTTGAAAACAGCTGGGGGAATTAATAATCCCGGAGGTAGGAAATTGTGAAAAAGACTTCAAAGGGAGGATATGACGAGAGACATGCTGATATAATAATGATTGTAGTGGATACGATATAACAAAATAAGAAGAGATGGAAAATAAGAAGAGATAGAGGCGGAAACTAATAGAGCAAGAGAAATGAGATGTGTTCCCCTATCAGAGCAGAAGTTAGTAGTGATGAGAGACTGGCACTTCGTAAAATAAGTAATGCAATAGACTGGAAAATCAAAATTGCATAATATGTCACATGAATACTTAAGATAGGATATGGGAGCTGTTGTTGTATTTTGCCATTTGGCTTAGGTGTCATATGGTAATTTCGTTTTAGACTGCCGATTTTAAGCTTTAACGAAGGTGCGAACGAAGTTTAAAACTACTGCTATGTCAAGTTAAATTAGGGTGAAGTTCAATTGATGTTTCAGATTATTTTCATCGCCTCGCAATACTCGCCTTTTTTGACATTTTACAAGTATTGTTTCTGCAACTCGACGCGACGAAATGTAATGGAGACAACAATTCGGGTTTTCAGTGTAAACGGGTTATAAAATCTCAATGGTGTAGTCTTTTAGAACCAAATAAATGCTTATCTTAGTAATACAAAGCTTGCAACATATTGCATACAATAAGTAAGGAACCAATATTATTTACACGTCGGGAAAGGCAACGGGGCGAAGGCGATGGGTGACGCGTTTCGAATCCAACCCTTCCCCAGTCGATTTTCAGCGGCGGTGTCGATATCAATCTCACTTCCCGCGCGGCGTGCATACGTTGGCGTCCCGCGGGCCTTCCCCTTCGACAAATGGCGCCCTGAGCAGCGGAGCGGCCTCCTCCGCTCCCATCCGCTCCGCTCCCCCGCCCCTCCTCTGCAACCGCGCGACGATGGCGCGCCGCCGGCGCGGCGGGCGCCTGCTCCGGAGGCCCGGGCGGTTCGCGAAATCCCTCACCATTACAGGGGCTCTGGGCGGCGCGGTGGGCCAGATTAGGCAAGGAGGTGCGGGCCGCCAGAAAGTGAAGATGGCGAGTGGAGCGCAGCGCCGAAGGCAGCCCGGAAGAAGCAAGTGGGAGTAATGGGCTCTCGAGGATGCGAGGAATGAAACAAGGAAGCGAGCGTTGATGAAATCAGAATATGAAACCATATATATGTTGTATATTGAAATTTCACAATGTTTTTTTACTGTCGCTTTGTTGTGAAATTTCCCTTTGAAACATATTAATTTTAAAATTTGAATTTGCATCATATTATTTACTTTTTCGATTAATTTTACAAAGTATGTCATTAAATAAATTATTTATAACACATAAATAACAATGTAAATGCTGCTCTACCGATATCATAAATTTCCTTATTTTATGGATTATTTTGTACTTTTATATTTTAAAGCACAATAGAGTTTTGGAGGAATCTTAATTCATTCATTTCATTTTCTTTCAATCGTATTCTTTTTAAAATTTGAAGCGACATCACATTTTTTGCTTTCTTGATTAACTTAGGTGGCATCAAAAACGATCAACGTTTGAATATTTTATGGAGGTTTAGAAAACGAAGGCAAGAAGATGACATTATGTTATGTTTTACATGTTTATTACCAGGGAAATATTATTGATGCTGCGCGGGGTTTTGTCCTATTCAAATGGGAGGAACTAAAATGTTCCTTACAAGTACACATGCATGCAGTGTTTGTGTCTTCGTGTATATTGTGTGATATTAGTTTGATGAATTCTTGATGTAAGATTGAGTAATACTTTTCGCCGAAGGAAAACGAAGGGACGAAGAGAACGAATAGGACAGAAGTAAAGAAGGTCATTCGAAAGGATTTTGGTATCTGAATGAAACGCAGCTATTTCTGGAATTGAGAGAGCTTCGAGGGGAAGAGATAGAGATCAGTGTAAAAGTGTGGGGATCAGTGGAAAAGTTTGCATTTTTTCTTCGAAGAAGAAAAGGACAACGTAGCAGTGTGCGAAGCATGTTAGCAAACGCAGCGAAGAGGGGAGACTCCAAACTTCCCTAGTGAACCAGAGAAGAAAGCGAGCAGGAGAACGATGCGGACTACATTTCTTTTAGTCGGAGAATGCTTCTGTCGTGGATATTGCGCGGCATTATAGGAAAATTAGTCAAAATCCAGAATGCGTCACTTCGATCAGAAACAGTCTCGTATGATCGTGAGGGACTTACTTGTCCATTTTTTAACGTTACAATGGTTTCAGACGTATTTTTATTTTTTGTTTTACCTTTGTTTTACACTACGTTTTGTTAATTTTGAAGTTCTAAAATATTATTCTATAGGATTGGTTTGGCTTTTATTTGAGTATCCTTCGATATTGTACGAAATGCTATATTTATCAGGTAAGCATGCACTTTCACTTCGTAAATGTGCAAGAACCAGTGAAAAAATTCCGATTTACGATAATGATCGAGATAAAAGTAATTAGCAATTTCTCTCTATCAGTCATTTTTGAGATGCAATCAATTAACTGCCGAGGTCTTGACGAAACATGAACAGTGCAGAAAGAATGCATCTTATAACCACCTATGTAGGAACCAAAAACGTAGCATCTTTTCAGTTACCGTATCCATTTGTGCTGAACGAGCCAACAACGTGACAATCTGAATATAGGAAGTACATATGTTACTACTTTTAATGTTTCTTAAAATTAACTTTGTTGAAGCGCGAAAGTATTGTTGACATTCGTATTGCTGTTGTTGATACCAGTGAATATACTTGGGTGAAAAAGAAGAAATATTGAGACTGAGATTAAGAATATTTTTATCATCAATCGCCCAATGGGTTAGATTTGCTTTTCTTGTGAAGTAGGTGTGATGCTTTGTGTCAGAAATCACATATCGGTGAGACGGTATGTATTAAATAAGACAGTACCTTTGAGACCAGTATTTATCAGAGTTGTGCCGTAGACTAATTTTACATCCACGAGTGTTTTCTACACGTAATCTACATGTAGTCTACACTCTTTTTACGTGTAGACTACGTAGACAGTGTAATCTTTGAAGACTTTTTTTATTTTTTCACATCAAATAACTAAAAAAAATTATAAGTAGTAATAGTCGAAGCATGTTGAAATGTAATATTACAAATTATATGTTGTAAGACATAATTCCCCTTAGCTAAGTAACTTCAGATTTAACCATCGTATGTCTCAAATGAAAAGATGTCTTTTCAAGGAAGCGTGTCAGTATTCTTATAGAATTGTTAAAACAAAACTTAAAAACAGTTGTAAAACTTTTCAAATTTGGGCGTCGTTTAAGGCAAGAAGATCGATTTTTTATGAGGAAATAACGGGAGGAAAAATTTCAATTACTCACGGACATGAGTTTCCAATATCTAGGGACGACGCGGCAGCAGCGGCGGCGGCCGGAACGACCATCTGCCTTCGGGAGGCGTAATCAAATGGCGAAGGAGAATGTAATATTACTGCTGAGCGTGACCGCGACTCGGCGGCTCTTGCCTCTGTTGTAAGGGGCTCTTTCGACAGATCCCGCCCTCGCAGCTCCTCCCGAGGTAATTGTGCATTTCTTTTAGGACTAGGCCGCTGAAGCCGTACGGCTTGCAAGACTTTCGGCTTTGCCTTGGACTTTGATTACTTTTTTCAATAGTACCCGTGAAGGTTTTTAAACCTGTTTCAGAAGTTATGTAAAAAATTAACAGTTACAGAAATTAGAGGGCATTAAAGTTACCGAAGATCTCAAACAATGCCATTTAGAAAGCATGCCAGAAAGCGTTGTTGAGATGTGCAAACGAAACCTATGTACGTCACTTAACCCCCATTTTGTTTACTGCTTTAGTGCCTACCGAAATAAACACTTTAAATATACACCTGCAAGTATCACTACTAGGTCTTCTTAGACATTGTAACAAAATTATTGTGAATCGATAAATGTAATTTATTTTATTTTAAATGTCCATAGGACAATCATTTTCCTTCCTTAATTTAGTAGATACATAATATAGAAGCAAAGTCAGGTCTTTTCTTTCGATGAATATTATCTTTCTATGAGCTTACAGTATGTCGTTCTCTAATTGAATGAATTAGATCTTTAAGGCAGCTGACCCTTTCTTCAAGTTCGCTTCCAAGAGATTTCGGACGCACAATTCACACGGTTTCCCACGAGGAGTCCGTTGTAGTTCCGCAGCGGAGCTAACTTCGACCCGACCACAGGACACCGAGTGGAAAACACAAGTTGGGTCTAGGCGGAAGTCAGACAAATGTCGTGGTGTTCTACTGGAGGACGAGGCCGGGACAGTGGGGCGGCTGGGACGGACGTTGCGGTGGAGGAGACGATCGAAGTGGGCCGCTTGCGAAAGACGGGCAATTCTGCGTGCGCGCAGTGCAAGGCAGGGGAACTGAATTGCTCGGCAACTGAATGTCAGTCGGATATCACGGCACCGGCGATAAGTGATTATTTTCTTGGACGTACATGAAGACTGAATTTCCACGAAGCCCAATTTTCCTTTCTTGCTACCGAGTAGAGATAAAGTTACGTAATGCTATGCGAAGAAAATGGCGAATTTTCGGCAGAAAAACTCTTATTACAGGGCCCTGGTAAAGAGAAAGTGGGTAAATCCAGTTACTAAATGCAGTCCAATTTAGAAAAAATCCTCTAACACGTGGTGTCGCCAGAATCCATGTTTTATGGGTCTATGATACTGAAAAATCGAATGACAGCAAAACGTCCGTCCATCAACAATGCTAGTGGCTAAACCTTTCAGCCGATTTTTTCCAAAATTGATATTCCCCGATCGATCTGGCTGATGTTGCGATCCCTTGAATTCGAAACCGAAATTTTAATATTGGGTGGTACTTTACATAAAGTTCCTAGACATTTTCATAATTTTCAAAAAAAAAGGCTCCATCGTCTTCGATTAAATTTTTATCGGATAGTGTGAAAGACGCTTAAGAGAATGGTGCAGGTCTCATTTTTGATGAAACTCTTGATTTTTTCGAAAATTTTAAAAATTCAATTTTCTTTGGGGTCTTCCTACCACTACAGTTATGAAGATAGAGATTTTTTCTTTAATGGAATCTATTCCTTAAAGGTATATATTGAAATAGGATCAGGAACAATTTTTCGAAAATTTGAGTACTTTTCGCGTAATTTTGCGTGAAATTCGGGGGAGAATGTCCATGCTGTTTTTAGCATCACAAGTTTCAGGAACGGAAAGTATTCACATTCAACCTTATTGTTCAAGGTAGGATTCAACGGCTTTCGAATGCCTTTAAAAATAGGAGAAATACAAGTTTTATCGCAATATTTGGCAGCATGATGGATCTTTAGAATTTAATGATACATAAAACCAGAAAACCAACGCAAACGGAGATATGTTACTCTGAAAGTAATAACCCTTTCGTAGAACAGCTGTAAATTTAAAAAATTAACAAGGATCTTCACGAACCCTGCAACAAAGTAAGTGCAATGTAATGCAAATATAGTATATTTATACAGTGCAACAGTTCTTTGCAAACAAAGAATATCTAAAACGCGTTGTTCCATAACGCACCAGTGAATAGATAATATTAAGCCTCTTCCTTTGAGCCTTGCTCTTGTATGTTAGTTGTGTCGTAAGCAGTGACGCATTGAGCATTAGAATTTGGTCAGTACCCCCAGTATGAGAATTCGCGGAATACATTAATTTTTCAGCCAAAGTCAGTAAAATATATGAATTTTTCAGTCAAAATCGATACCGTGTTCTTGTTTTTCGATTTTCTCAAAGTTCCTGAGTATTAACAAAATCACGTGAAATTTGCCGAGAAGAAGCATAGTTTTCTTTCAATTTCTATGCGCATTGAAAATGAATAATACAGACATTTTGAATTCTAGAGATGTACGACTGATGAAAAGGAAGGAACAGGAGAATCGAAGGTCAAAAAGAAAAAAACGGGAAATATAAGATGGCCATTAATGTATTTTCTAGTTCCATGCTACTTATAATTTACGTTTTGTTGATCCAAGTTGACTGGTACAATAGCTTCCAGAGACAATTTTGGACTTCGCAATTCACGATAGCGAATTTAGGGGCGATCTAAAGAAGTCAGTGCCATTGTTAACACCGTAAATCAACCAACATTTCTGACGGTAGTTTCGGGACCGTTTCTGTAAACTGCAAAGGTTTACGCTGCAAAGCGTAACTACATTGAGTTTGTTATGGGGCATGAAGACAATTCAAATTCCAATAATGGAATCGGAATGGAAAGATGAAAAGACAGAATACGCGAGAGCTACGAGGGAAGAGAAAGGTAGATTTGAAAGAGTCCTGAAAAATAGGTGGGGAGGGACGATTGATCGCGTCGATGCCGGCCGTCGGTCGCCATGCTGCCAATTAATACGGCGGAGGTCCGCGGGGTGGCTGGCGGCGCTGCACCGGCGGCCGCCGCCGCCCGAGCGAACGCGCGCTCGCTCCATTTGCCGCGGCCCAGCGCTCTATTGTTCTGCGGCCGGCTTCGATCCACCGACACCCTCGCCTCCCCGCCACCCCGCGCCCTCCCCGCGGGCAGGGTTTTCGTTAATCTGGAGGCGTGATTGGGCGGGCGGCACGACGGGCGACACGGACGGGAGGACGGACGTATTCGCCGGCGACGAGGAGGGAGGATGCGAGGGCGGAGGGACAGGACAGGGCGCGCCAGCGCGGGAGCGGCAGACAAGTGCGTGAGGCAGTGAAAATGCAGCATGCATATGGGGGATAAATATTAACGAGAATTTAAAGAGAAAGAAAAGCGAAGTTTGTTTAGGGAGATTGATAATTGGAATACGTAACTCGTCAAATAGAAAAAGTATATTTTTAATGAAATTTCTGCACATCTACGAAACAAAGGAAAACATTTATAGATGATTGTCAACAGATGTTTTAAATTAAAATAATAGGAAGATTGCTAATAGCGAGAATTTATGGGCATGCCTTTTTTAACTCTCACATTGATTCAAATCTCTTCTATTTTTCAAGTGTCTAAAGGAGAAAGTGATTCCTAATATTAGGACTATAATATCTTAAATTTTACTGTTGAAATTGGACCTACTATCAAGATTTATCAATTATCGTTTTCTGTTTAACTACGCATCCAAGTTGATACGGCATCATAAACCCACAAGTGCCTCTTGAGAACGAACGCATGATTCTACGAAAATCTAGTCATTAGAACATGCAGATGTTCGAGTTCAGGACGTTGACGGCGTGTGCGTAATTATGCGTGGGATCGCACAGGACGGTTTGTTTGCGCGAGGCCAGGCTGGGCACGGTGCGGGATGAGTGGCGTGGCATGCGGGTGCCCGTGGGCGTCCGCCGTCGCACGAGCGCCCAGCGACCAGGCCAGCCCGGCTGCCCCGCGTGAGCGATCGGGCGCGTGCACCTCCCGGATCCGTAACGGAATGTGCAAAGTGAATCATATCGGAAATACTGAGTACGTGCGAACCCAGGGTAGGGGTAATGATGTACAACAATAAACATCAGGAGAGATGAATGAAAGTGGAAATGCGAAGTGCAGCGAACGGACTGGAATACAGGGAGTAATGGTTCGCGGAAGAGGAATGAAGTAATGTGGGTAGAAAAGACGTAAACAAAGGTAGACAGGGAAGGGAGAAGGCTTAAGACAAAAGGTGGAACGGTGTAGTACAATACGAAAGAAAGTAGGTTCAATGAAAGGACAAGAGGTAAGAAAAGTCAGAGAAGACCTGGGTTTGAGGCAGGGCAGGATAAGACAGTTGTCAGGGGTGTTAAAAAAAAAAAACGATCGTAGGCCTCATTTTTCCGACCTACGTTTTCTGTCCCCACTCCACTCTCCGCTTCCTTGCCACACTCTATCCCTTTACTCTATCTCATCTCCCCTTGCATTGCCCTGAAGGGCGGTGTTGTGTTAAAGTGGAATAGGGCGGGCTGGGGGAGTGCATGGATTTGACAGGGCAGGGGGAGGAGAAGCGGAGTTACACGGGTCGCATGAAGGCCAAAAGGAAAAGGTTGGAGCCGCGTTGGCGGAGCCCGGGAGCAAAGTGAGAGAGCTTTAACTGAGTGCAGTGGGCGTTTGCAGAAGCAGAACGGCCTGTGGGAGCGGAGAGGCAGCGAGAGCCACGTGAGCCGCGCAGCCGGTATGGCAGTTTCCGGTTTCCGCGAGAGAGGCTGCCTGAAGCCCGCTGGTGGCTCAACCGGATGACCTCAGGCTTAACGTAATGGAGTGCTGCGCGCTGTCGATTCATGGAGCTCACTGACTGTATTTGTGTTCGAGATCAGGATCGGCTCTGTCTTTCCGACGATGACTACGCACGTGATGGATGTGAGAGGAGCAACTGCAAATGTAAGGGAGAGATTGCCTAATGACGCGATATGCTTTGAGAGATGGCGTGTTATATTGGCGTGTTTCTTTCTCTTCGTGATTATGTATGGACAGATTACTGCAGTAAGGATATTTTCAGTTTTGAAAGGAAGTATGGTAATTAACAATTAGAAAATCTGTCAATATTCGTAGATATAAAATTCACTAGATGAAGTAATCTGCCTTTTCCCGGGTATTTATCTCAATAATTTATTAGTAAGGGAGAGTAATTAATTGCGTTTACTGTGTAAATGCAAGTATTTACATCTCTACCATGCCCCCCTACGCTCAACTCCCGTCCTTTCCGTACCACCCATTTCTCTCCACTCCGCCCTCCTCCCGCCCCGCTTGTCACTGCCCCCTCCTCCCCCCCTCCCCCCCCAGCTTCGATCTCGCAGCTTGTCGTGCGGCCAGTGTCCAGCATCGTCCTGTCTCGCCCCGAACCGTTGCACCGCAATCTCTAAATACCTAAATGCATTGTATGGAGTGCATCAAACTTAATTTTATAAAAAAAGAAGTTTGGTGGTAACACTTTGAATTGCGAACCCTCCCTCTCTGTTTTGTTTTCTGTCTGTCAAAAGTATTCGCTCAAAATTTTGTTGAGATTTCTGCATGCGTGGAGTTATTGTGGAATAAGCACAAAACACAAAACGCAGTCGTAAAATAACTTTTGGACCTTTTTTTATAGTTGTGGATGAATGTGTATATAATTTTTTATATATCTTTTGATATACTTATAATGAACATTTATAGGCAATTTTGATTTGTATCTATACCTATTTTTTTATTTATTATTAGTCATTTCAATTCATTAGTTTCCTTCCGTAAACAATTCTTGAGCATCCCGCTGTGAGAATACTCTCACGTAACTCTTATGAAGCAGTCCGGCACGTCTCTTCTCTGCGTCATCCCCACGTCCGTGACCGCTTCCGTTTACGCAGTGGAACTTGCCTTTTCTTGGATCCGCTTTCCGTACACGAGCTCCGCAAAATTCATCAAGTTCACGACATGCAATTAGCACGGGCCCACCCGCAGCCCTTTAAAGTGGAGAAAAATGCGGAGGGAGAAGCAAATGGATGGGGCGGCGGGACAAAGCGAGTGCGTGGGCGACTCCGCGCGGACTGCGAGGGCGGCGGGCCCGAGGCGCGAGGCGGGCGGGCAGGGCGGCGCTGGCCGGGGCAGTGGGGGTGGGGGGAGGAGTCCGGGATGCGTATTCATCACCGGCGCGCGGACTTCGTGATTCCGGGAGCACGGCCTGAGGCAGCCTCCTGCGGCCAGCGCAACGAGTTTCTACGCCGCAGTCGTCTCCGGCCGTCCGCTCTCCTTGTGCTGTCTCGCCCCGTTTCCAGTTCCCCCGGATGGCTCCGTCACTGTCACCGCCTCTCGCACTGCCGCAGACGTCCCATATTTTCTTGTTTCCCTCGCAGTGTTTCCTCGTGCTCTACCGTTTACTTTTCATAGTCTCTATGCTCATCACAACAAGCCGTCAACGCATACATTTGTAGGCTTTCATTTTTCATTCTTTTATAATTTGTCTTATGATTTGCTTGTTGCACCGTAGGCATTTGGGGTGTTATTTTTTTCAAATTTTTATTTTCGTCTTCATTCTCTAGATTATTTATTTCTCCGTTCAGCTTTCTGTATTCGATTGCAATATTAAAAGACATGGCATAGCACATTCATGTCGTTTCATAAGAAATTATACGTGTTCTCCTGTACACAATCCTTTCACCCTTTAGCTTTAAGTTTAACAATGGCACTCTCTTCACGGATCATTAGAAAACATTTTACTATTTTTACACTAGTTTTTCTTAATAGTCATTATCATTCATCACTGGCAGGACTCTCTTCTTTTTTCTTAGAAGAATATTTTGTGATATCTTCATTTGTACATTTTTCACTTCTTCGTTAGTTTCTTAGGCTTTATTTTAAGTTCTTGGGTAGCAACAAGTTCTCACTTCCCCTTCTGCTCAATTCTCGCCTCACACTCCCCTTCCATCACACTTCCGTTCACTCCACACGGTTCCACCCCTTCCATCCCGCTCCAAGCCGCTTCACCTCCTTCTACCCCGCTCCACCCCACTCCAACCCGTTTCACTCCTCTCCACCTTGATCCACCACACTTCATCCCACTCCACCCCACTTCCATCCCTTCCGCCCGCTCTATCCTTCACACTCATCCGCTTCACCCCGTTCTACCTCGCTCCATCCCGCTGCTTTACCCCGTTCCATCCCACTCAACCCAGCTCATCAAACTCATCAAAACTCAGCTCCACCCCACTCCACCTCGCTTCACTTCACTCCATCCCGCATCCCGCTGCTCCATCTTGCTTCACCCTTTCTATCCCCCGCTTCACCCCGTTTTACCCCGTTACACCTCATTCTGTCCTGTTCCACCTCACTCCAACCTGCTCCTCACCGATCCACCCTGCTCTACTTTGTCAGCACCAACCGTCACCTCGCTCCATCCCGCCCACTCCGCTCTACTCTACTCCTCTCCGCCGTCAGCCCCAACCGACGTCTCGCTCCACTCCGCTCTATCCTGCTCCTCTCCGCCGTCAGCCCCAACCGACGTCTTGCTCCATTCAGCTTCACTCCGCTCTTCCCTGCTCCTCTCCACCGTCTGCGCCGACCGAAGTCTGGCTCCGCGCCTCTCCGCTCTGCCCCGTCCTGCAGATTCGCTGGCCGCCACACCCCGCCGCGGCACTGAGCGGACATCCGCGCGTAGGGACCGCTATTAATCTCGAGCGCACTTTTCCTCGCCATCGCCACGCTCCATCTCTTTCGCTTTAGTCATTTCTCACGTAGCCCGCGCTGAATATGGATGATCCAGGGATGTAGTGGCGGTTCCCTTTCGGCAGGCGCGGCCGCCAGCGCAGCCGCGAGCACTGTGCCGCGCCCGATCCCAACGCATGTCAGCGTTTTTCAAACTATTAATTAGGAGAGGTTGATACAAAAAGGTACTGGCGGCGATGAAAGAAATTCAGAAATGTATTCTCTTAGTTGTACGATTGTCTGAATCGATAGTTTTCGGGCTCTTTGGGATTAATGCTACTTAAATGACGTCAATGTTAAATTTCAATCAATATTTAATATACAAATATAGCAGGTTTAGAAGATAGTTTGTGTAATGACATGTTAAATAGTTATTTGGGCCTTGTTTTTTAGTACTCTCAATTATGTTTGTGAATGTTCTGTATCCCTTTAGGGAGTTAGTCCCGCAGAGTTCAAGTACGAACCTATTATGTTCAGCAAATGATAATGATGATGACAGCAAATGATGGTGACTTGGGATCTCCATTTGGAAGTGGCTAAAAATTGAATTATCTCTACTGTGTTACCCAGTTTCACTTTAATAAACGGCACTCCCCGTTTTCCGCTTTAACCAGCATTTTGCATTCTGAGAGAAATAGTTGCGGAAGCAACCTGCATCGTTGAGAACCAAACGCGTCTCACAACATGTTCATATATAATTTACGGACAACAAACAGACATGTTGCAGTGCAACGGGAACGTAAACACTTCCAATGGTTCTTTTGAACCTTTTTACATTGCTGTGACAGGGTTTTTTTTACTGAAGCGAGCGGATGTAAAAATTCTGGTATTTTGTGGACCATTGTTCTTCCGTTATCTCCGTTTCCGTTCAGATTCATATCATCCGTTTGGGTGATTTTGTTCGTACAATATTTTATTGTTCTCTGTGTTGTTGGTTTATCGTTCAATCGAATTGTAAATTATTCATGTTTCGAAATATACAACCCAACTTCGCCTTCATTCCTTGCTTTTATGAAAGAAACACAGACGCGACTGTGGTAGAGATATTAATAATTTCCTTTTCGGAAGCCCTCAGGGGTTAACGCTGCGACAGCACCGCCGCCTCTCCGCCCGCCTGCCCGCCCGCCTCCTGCCCTCTGGTGACCGAAGCGGAATACAAATGTTGCCGGTAGTGCTAGGCGCACGGGGAGGGGGCACGGCGGCGGGGGCGGCGGAGGGAATAGCAATGGAGAGCGCGGCGGCGGCGGGGCGGGCGCCTTCTGGGTCAGAACTCTTTCCTAGATGGTCGTGGACGGTTCCATGACGTTGTTTTCTTGCTCTTTTTCTCAGGAGACTATCGCCCAAGTTACCGTTCCCGGAAAGTAGATCTTGACTGGTTAACCATCTGATTATAAAAGTGCGAGTTGTTGATAATGGATGTCTTTCTGACCATATCAAATTTTCTCGCGTCCAATGCCTCTCTTTCTCTCGTTTTGTTTTGTTAAAGGAGTTTTATTGAAGCATTTCGAGTATAGTTCATAATTATATTTCGTTACTAAGAAATGGTGATGTCAGGCATTCTGTGTATTTAAACGCATCTAGAGGAAAAAACTTCTGCACTTTCTCTTAGGTAAGTGATCATTACATTTTTGCAGAGTGAAGGTGTCATTGGCATGAATCTATGAGAACCACTTGATAACCGAAGTAGATTGAATAATTTTATCTTATAGTTTACACATTGCATGCGTGCTGCACAAAGAGACCTACGGCGCGTAAGCGTATCATCTTGTAATGCTTTCTTCAATTTCTTTTACTTTCGAGACAATCTTTACTTGCCTATCTCTCCGTTTAGAGTGAACGCAAAATTTTCTGTTAGAACCGAAAATGATATGCGAAGCCCCCTAATTTTCTCTTCATTAAACAGAATCGCCCCCAAACAGCGCCCCGGTCACCCACCCGCCCGCAATCCCAAATCCTCCTCGACCCACTTCTTTAACTCCTGTTCTTGTCAGTCTTGTATTTCCTTACACTCATTTTGCCGCCAGATCGCTTCTCGTCCCCTTTTTATGCATATCTCCCACTATGTTTCTTCGCACCTTGCTCGCTTGTCTTGCCTGCCCATTCTCCTCCCCCTCTGCCCCCAGGACACGGCCTCCGCGTCGCGGCGCCACCTTCTGCTTAAATTAAGCTACTCGGCAGGAGTAGGCCCGGAGGGCGGAATCCCCACCCCCCGAGAACTTCCGCGCCGTGCACCTGAACTAAGATTAGATCTGGGAAGGAGACAAAAACACGCGGGTGCGGGAAAGGCGTTATGTGAGTTGCGCTCTGCAAAGACCGCGTCATCATACATATTTCAAAACACGACGGATTGGATTTTACGGAAACTAAAGGGCGGTTCCCTTATTCATAACGCGAGGTGGCGCGGGCTCGCGTGGGGCGAACGGCACGATGAGAAGGGCTTGGAGGACAGTGGTGCGGCCTTGTAAATCTTTCGCACAAATGTGCTACTCACAATACGTATTTTCTCGGTAATAATCTTGTATTCTTTATAGGAAAAGATTTACAGTTTCCGATTGCAATTGCAAGTAGAATACGTTCTTGTAAACTTAGCTCTTCCTTATTAGGTTAAAAAAATATTTGTCAAATGAATTGTTCAAAGTAATTAGAAAATTAAGGTCAAATGAATGAACAGTCATTGGCGACTCCTTAATGTTCTGTTAAAAGTAAGTTTTCGTGGAAATTATTTAATATTAAATATAATTTTTCTTCTACAAATATGCTCTTTTCGGTATACTCATATTTCGAGAATGCTTGCAGATATATATATATATATATATATATATATATATATATATATATATATATATATATATATATAATAAAGTTTGAGAAATTACTTTTTCTTTAAAAGAAATTTAAAACATGTTTACAAGTAGAAGAATTTTCGTTATAGTGGTTAATCGTAAATGATACTTGTGAGAGCTATTCAATTCTTCCCAATCGGTATTTTATACAAATATTTTTTCGAACTAAAAACGATACCGTATGTAAACGTCATTGCAGATCTTTAATATACAGACTCAGGGTCTACTTTCTTTTGACGGTGCATCAAAACGTTCGGTAGTAACAATAATAATACTTTTTCAATCCCCCATTTTGTCGACGTCAATTCCATCAGACTTTCGAAATTTAACAATTATCATGTCACCTGACGTTATTTTATCACTTCACACATCTCTTCTTGCATTGCATATTTTTTCTCGATGTTTGCCACTGCGTTTCACTAAAGCGAGCCACCCCGGAGATACAGCAGCGGGGCGGGGCCCCCCGCATCGAAGGCAGCGACGAGCGCGACGCGACGAGCGCGACGTAACGAGGCGACGCGACGCGGGCCAACGTGCGCAAAATAAACGAGGCGGCGAAGATGGCGCCCCTTCGACCCTCCCCTCCCTCTACCACCTTTCTCCTTGCTCCCACTCACCTGTCTGTCTTGGGACACCGTGAGAGCAAACGGGCTGCTGCGCCAGGAGGACTTTTCTACCCGGAGCCAAGGAGGTCGTGTACAGGAGGCTACGGCGAAATTCGCGTAAAGCTAAGAAAACTTGCCACAGTCGAACCGAATTTATTGGAGATGGAGTTTTAATTATTTATTCTTATTGAAAGCTGGCGTGGTCAATATTTCTCGGTATTGGTTCTTGGTTTGCAATTAGTGAAATGCTGAATAAGAAATCTAATAGTATATGTGACCTGCAAACATAGAGTTGACGAGAAAATTCCTTGAGAATGTAGTGTGGTTTGTAAGCAATCGCTGATCTGAAAAAATGCAATCGATTTGAAGAGCTGGATCGGGAATGTAAAGACAAAACAGCGTTAAGGAGGTTTCAAATTTACGAATATTGTCTGGAAGGAAAGAAACGACAAAATAAGGTGGATTCAGTCGAATAATGTGAAACATCTCTGCAATGAAACGACTTCAATTTGGAGTGGGGGGCAGATTTTGGTGATAAAATAGAACGGACGGTAGGAAACCAGGGACGCGGAAGGGACGAGCTACTTGGTTCAAGAATGTTGCGAAGGCATTGCAGCTAAGGTAAGGCACGGTGGGGTGGAAATGACGTTACGTGAGAGATCGAGTCCCTGGAGAGCGCTGCGCGGCAGCGAGGAATACAAGCCGAGGGGACGTCGCGGCTGTAAAGGGACGAGCGAAGAAAGCGAAGATCGCAGAGGTGAACACGATGGCTTTTGTACATGAATCGCCTCAGGCGGTAACGACGAAAATCCGACGGTTATTTTGTAAAGAAAAAAATGAACGGAAGGAATTATATCAAAACTCATTGATTCGTCCCGTTTATGTATTAAAACATACTCGATAAAATAAAGCAGAAGAGAAATATATGGGTCCACTCTTTAGCCTCTACTAATATGCGTTGCATTAATATACCCTAGTGCAAGTCATTCAATTTTACTAGTAGCAGACAGCAGGAGCATTCTACGTGTTATTTTGCTATCATTGTGTAATCCCTTAGTGGTCTAATATACATATCACAACACAGTCGAACGCTGCCAAATCAATGACATCCGCTGTGATTGCTGTTAGTCTCTTGTGGAGCCATCAACGGATATTGGCATTGTTTGCTTTCTGAAAGTTCACGGAAGCCGGTATGAAATGTGTACCTCCATTACCCAGCGATAGGCATTCAATAAATGAGCAATGCGGGCTGTTTCTCGGTCCAAGCCACTCCGGAAGGTAAATTTTGCACGGAGGCAATGAGTGACAAACGCGACGCTCTGCTGCTGACGTCAGAAATCACTGGTCTGTCAGACGCAGAGGGGCATTATTACTCCTCTCTGCAATCACAAACACCCTGCCAGATATCCTTGCTCTCTAATCGAACGTATTGCACTGAAAATTAAAAAAATACTATTTTAGGTTATTCAAAACTTTATTTTCGAAATAATTTATCACGATCCAATGTTTTGAAGCTTTTTGTTTGGATGTAATTAAAATAAAGTTTGTAAACATCTTCAACGGAACTAATTATTTGCTTCAAAACTTGTAATTAAAAATCTTGTGCAAATCGTTCAAGGAATTAAATGTGTGGACTTTCATTTTTGCAAGTATAATATCGTCATACCTTACAGAAATTACGTATTTATTTTAATTTATAGTAGGTTATTTGTAATAAATTTCGTTCTTACCACTCACTATTTAAGAGGATTACTTGGAGAAGAATAATTTCATACATACAATTGTCTAAGATAAAATCAACATCATTCAAAAAGTTATTTCTAGAAGTTGAAATATAATTCGTAGATAATGGGATTAGTGATTACACTTTTTCCTAATGGCAGTGGTCTGAATGACTTTTACTTCTAAGTCTTTTCGTTTCTGTTTTGGCATTCTAATTTGAATAGAAAATTTTCGGCATTCTTCTTACGAAGGTCTAAATTAATGAATTTTTGTGAAACGTTTATACTCTACCTTTTAAAAGGTTTATATCTTATTACTCTACAGTCCGATGTACGTTAGTGTTTTTATATATATATATATATATATATATATATATATAGATAGATATTAAAATAACGTGCCATCCAAAGTTTATCTACGTGCCCTCGTGGTTGATTTACAGATATCGAGTTGAGTTGAGTTGAGTAGTTGAAATATAATTAGGAAACTCTTAAAAATACTACAAAAAAAGTAGTTGACGCGCTCTCTTTTAACTTGTTTTTGCTCGTCAAACTTGGATAATTATTTATATCTTTTTAATTTGCCTAACTTGTTACATGAGGTGCGATGTGTGCTCATTGCACTTTGCGTTGCATATTGTTTTTACTTTGTTAGATATTAGAAATCGAGGTTTGCTTTCCACCTGTACCCGCTGTTACAAGTCTATGCGGTTACTGTGGCCACCACTTCATTCTCTACCGTTCATTTGTGCACTTGTTCGTTTCGCTGCGTCTCCAGCTTTGGGATTGTTGTGTGTATCATCACACTACCACCTCGGCAGCTGTCGGCGCGTGCGTCTTTTCCTCCGCGTCACCTCAGACGTTCCCTTCCTCCAGGCCCGTCACATTACTCATGCTGCAGCTGGCCCCCGCGGGGCCGCCGCGCGCTAACACGCCGCCTGCTGTAAAAAGTTTCGTAATGAGTAGCGCCTCCCGACGCGACATACATCACAGCCACGGGCGCGCCCCCGCGCACCGCCATCTCCGCTGCTGCGGCGTCGCCGCTGGTGTCATCGCCCCCACTGGTAGCGCTGCCGCTGCCGCCGCCGCTGTAGAGCCGGTGGGATGTTCGGATGTCCTCTCTGTGTAACGGTGGGTCGGTGAGATGAATGGGCGACGGAACTGAAGATACGGATGTGGCGAGAGACAGAGACTGCGAAATTTCGGAAACAGCAGAAACGAAGAGGGAATAGGAGAACGTAGTGAGGGTTGCGGTGGGAAGGTGGCGCCCAGGAGATAGTAAAGAAAACAAACAGGGAAAGATCATAGAGGAACAAAATAATAAATGACGGTGGCAAGAGAATCGGCAGATGGAAGCTGTGGTAGCAGCAGCAGCAGCAGCCGCAGCCGCAGCAGAACAGCAGCAATGATGGCGACGGCGCCTGCGCCTCTGCCACTTCCGACGCCGCGGCTTTGGTTGTTGCCACTGCTACCATCCGCAGAATCAGAAACTGCTATCTGCCACTCTCACCATTTCCGGCTCCTGTGATACCGATGTCACAGCTTCCACCGCCGGTTCTCTGGTCATTCTCTTCGTTTCTTCTTTTGCCACCTCTGCTTACGCTTCGTATTTTGCGCATCGGTCCCCTTCACGTTGCGGCTAAGTGCTACTGCAAACTCCATTGACACTGCTGCCTTCGCCGCTGACGCCAGTGGCACCTCCCCCCCCCCCCACCGTTCTGCTTCCTCCACTGTCGCGACGTGGCCATCGCCTCCGCTGTAGTCAGCGTTGCTAGCGCTCGACGCCGTCGTCGTCACCTTCGTAACTACCATGTTCTTGCCGTCGCCACTACTGCCGTTCTCGCGTACGTGTTTTCAACTTCTTCCACCAGCTCGACAGACGATTGTCGCCTCGCCGCATATTGTCGTATGTATTATTAAAATTCGTATATTAGACGGTGAGGTTTCTGGTGACTTGGTGTGAGTACGACTATACGTCACGCCGGCGGTTGTATCAAAATGAAACTTTTGTGCGACATTAGAACCGGAACTGAAATAAAATGAATATACATTTTCTGAAAATTAAGAGCATTGGACCTTCCATTTTTCTACTATTTTATTTGACTTAGGACGATATAAAACGTAGCACGTTGTTATGATTTTCTGCACACATCGAATACGTGGAAAAAATCTTTATAGTATAAGTTGTGAATTTCGTTTTCCCTCTTTTCCAAGTGCTGGTAGAGAATTACAAAGTTCTGTTAGATCTTAGCGTTATATATTTTTTGTCTCGTTAAAAGTAACTAAATAACGGCGTTCTTGCCTATAAACAATAATATTATTCAGTTCGTATGAGATAATTCTTTGCTGGATTGAAAATGATTCCGTTCCGTTGAACGAATAGAATAGAGTTAAGTTACACTGCTTGTTGCAATTGATCAATCTTGAGATTGCGAATCGTTTCAGATTCAAAAACACGAGTGGTTTTGTCGGTGAAATACAATAAATTTCCTTTCATTAATTTATTCCTCATTTTTCTCGTGATCTTTTGTTTTAGCTTCTTACGTATCGAGGCAGAGAGGGCATGTTTCTTGGGCGTCTAAGTGGCGCCCTCTATGTCGCTTAACGCGACACCCATTCAGTGCCCACGGCGCCTTCGGCGGCTCACGTATCGGCTGAGCACAGGGTGGGGCGCGCTGGCCTCGCGTCGCTTTTACTGCCAGCAGCTTTTCTCCTCGCCTGAAGTTTGAGCCACGGAAGTTCCGAATTTACGTATAATCTATTCTGCGGTTTTTATTAAGCTGCGTTTGAAGTAAATCAATTGTTTCCGTGTTGTCCAGTCGGGAGGTTGAACGCCAACATAGTGACGTCACTGTAGTGACGTTTAAGGTCGCGATTGGATGGCACCGTAATAGTTGATGAAATGTCAGATGCAGCAAAGTAAAAACCGCTGTATAGTAAATGTCAAAAGTCTTATCCATATGATATAAAATCCTTTTATATTTCTGACAAGCTATTTGCTTATGTTTCGTGAAAATGTAAGTTGTGAAATAATAATGGGTATGTATGAGATGTCATTTGTGTTGTTTGAGGAATGAAATGATAATATTTTCATTAATTAAAAATGGACTAGACACACCGGCATTTTCCGTTGTAGCAGCGAATTTCATTTTCGAAAGTGTAGAAAATCGTAAGGGAATTTTACGGCACTGAATACTCTTGTATTTATGTTTGTTTACTGCTTGAGTGAAATGAATAACGCAATCATTATCATCAAATCAATTATATTGGGAAAGTTCCTTGTGTTGATCTTGGTTCTCATTGCAGTGGCGCGTGCGGCTGCCGGCTGCCGATGGCCGCGCTCGTCTCTCACTGGCGGGAGGCGGCGCGTGCTTCCGCGTCCGGTCGGCGCCGCGCTATCCATTACTCGGGGACGTCCGGCGCGAGGCGCGTGGGCGGAAGCGCGGGGCGGAGGGCGGAGATGAAAAATCTCCGCGCGGCGACGGCGGGTGGGAGCACGGCCCGGCTCGGGGGGAGGCGCAGCTGGAGGACCTGCGGTGTGTGGTTGGTGTGGTGTGGGATGGTTGGAAGGATGAACGAATGGAAGTGGTAGTCGCGGTGGAATATTACTTGGATTGCATCAGGGATGTTCAGGAGAATTTGCCTTGGAGACGGTAAGAAAGGAAATACAATGTTGAGATTCTTCTCCGTGTGTCGGTGGCTCGCTGGAACGAACAGACGACGTAACTGAGGAAAGGGATATGACGAGTGGGGAGAAACAGCGAAATATCGGAGGCAGCATGTCGGAGGAGAACATAGGAACACTGCTTTGTAGGAAATGAAGCATGCATGAAGGAAAGGCGGCTGGATGGAAATACTGAAGAAGACGTAGTGAAAATACAGGAGTGCGGAGTGGTGGAGACGGGGCGAAAATGTTGCGGTTACGACAATGAAAGAGTGAAGAAGCTGGTTGGCCGCTGCTAAAGGAACTGGGGAGGCGGGGAGTGAAAGTAGCTGGAGGGTTGAAAGGACATGGGTGCGAATTCAAGTTAAGAGAAGCGCCCTCATGTGCCACGGATGGGTATTACTGCTCTCTTGCAGGTGGATGTAAAGTTTTTTTAAAAATAAGTATGTATTGGAATAGAATGTAAAAGCACGTGTAGCACGTCACTGCAGAGTTCTGAAATACAGTACTCCTTTTGAGGAAGAATTTACCCAATTAGTTTGAATAATTGCTAAGGTTGAGTACTCCTAATATCTTTTGTCTGCTTTCGTTTTCTTCACTAATGACACTTTATCACTATTTAATTTTTAACTTCGATGTACATTTTTCCCACCGTATCTTCCGTAATATTAATATAGAAATGTGCAGTAGAATAATGCCTTTTTTTGGCGTACTATTTGACTCATTTTCGCCTTTCACTATTGTCTTAACGCCGAAGCAACGTGCTCTTTTCTATGTTGGAACTATACATTGATGGCAAAAATAATTTTAAAGCAAGCAACGCACACATTTTACTCTAAATTTGTTCGGCATAGTTTTGGTGAATACACTTCACTCCTGCCTAAAGAATTAAATCACTAACACTTATGATTAGGCACTTATGATTTTCAAATAATCACCGCGTCGATTGTTGCCTGTTACGATTAATCTTTATCAGTGTGAAGACGTCTTTCCCTGAGAGCCTTATAGCCCTCGGAATAATGTATAGTCAGGAAATGCATGGGGCCCAGGCTTTTAAATGTGCAACCTACCAGGACCTGTAATGTACAGGAAAATAAATCCTTCGTAGCATCGCCAGTGACTAGGAAAGATGCATTTAGTCGCCGACGGCGCGAGAGTCGAGCCGCTTCTTCGCCTCCGAGAGCGCCATCTGCGTCGGGGGCGTCGTCGCAGCGAGGCATTAATATGCTTGTCGCAGGACACCCTAAGCCGGGTCGCTTCGTAACTCGCGAGGCCAAGATTTGAAGGTCGTCTTGGTGTAGCGACGCGGATTACGACGTGCGCCAGCGAATCCCCGGCGCCGCGCCGGTGCGCGCGGTGGAGGGGGCAATGGGATTATTAAGTTGCAGCAGCTTACTCAGGAGATCTACGGGCTTTGTTCCACTTATTCCTTTAATGAGCCCGGCCGTATCGCGTGCAGTCGTTTGGTGCTGGAAGTCGATTTCGTCACTGGCGGCGTGCTGAATCAAGTTGTTGAAGCGGGAAATCGAAATGGCTGGCGGAATTGTTTTCATTCCGAGACATTTCAAGATGACTGATGAGCGAAAATAAAGCGGGGGTGTTACTACTAAATGTGTGTAGTTGAAAATATTTAACTATTCGTAATGATTTATTATTCGTTATTTACCAATTCGTAATTCGTTATTATTCATTTATTCTACTTGACGTGCTGAGTTATTCTCAGTTGTGATTGACAACTATCAAGTTGTCTCGATTCCCGCGGACATTGAACATCATAGTATTTTTTCAAATACTTTTTTACTTGTTTCTAGAATTAAACAAAGATGTGTATGGCCTGTGCATTTTAGTAAAAAGTCGTTCTCTTTATTCATGTTAACTTCTTAAAAATGCACACATGGTCATATGTTTTATAAAAATCAGCTTTTATGAAGTTTTGAGAAGTTTGCATGTATTTTAAGAATGAACAATAATACTGCTTTTCACAAATGTAATTTGCGGTTATGTTATATTTCAATTCTTACTTCTTCAAAACGATAGTTTGCTGTGTAATCATGTTGATGGTAGCATTACGTTTTATTGAACATACGTAACTTCGGGGGCTTGAATAATAGCTGTGCATAACTTCACATTTTATTTGAAATGTTCTAATTATTGTACTAAATTGCCAACATACATTTTTACATTTGCTCCCATTAAATCCGGAGCATTTTGTACTTCAGCTAAAATGGAAGTAGAGTCATGTTCATTAGTGCCATCCATTAAATCACAAAACTGGTACTCGCTCTTTCATGTTAACCGAATTCTCTGAATGCTATTGAATTTCCCAGCAAACACGCATCCGAGCCCTCGAAGTAACAAATTACCCGCAATTATGCACGCAATTGCGCCCAGAAATTCTCCGACGAAGAGAGGCTGTATCGAAAGTTTATGCGAGCTGCCACAGAGATGTGGAGTTAGTAACTTTGCTGCGTTGTGTGAGAGAGGCAGTTGAGCTGTCGACGAAACCCAAGTTTCTAAACTTTGAAGTTTGTCATTGCCGTAAATGTTCCCTGTCGCTGAGCGGCCATTGTGCGTGTGGACGCTCTTCAACGTACTGCAATGAAGTCGGGTTCTTCGATGCCATGCCCCAGCGATTTTCTTCGCTCTCGCGTTAATAAAACTTAAACGAAAAGTAATCACGGCCATGTGTCAACAGAATCGCTTTCAATTTAACGGATTATTATACGTTTTAAAGTAGATTTAAACTCGATTCACAAGCTACTGTGTGGACTTTGGCTAGGCATTCATCCTCAAAGCCATTGGAGGACACACTGGCATTCAATGTGTAATGCGATTATATTCCCTTAATATGTATGTAAATCAAATCTGAATTAACTCTCACACGTACGCACGTACACATACAATCACAGTCACCCTTAGTTGCGCACGCTTGAAAACAGTGCCTTTCGGAAACTCTGTTCCGGGCAAGTTTCAATCGATATGCGGGCGAAAGGGAATGAATATGGATGTGGCGACGTCATCTCCGTTAGGTCGGGACATAAAAGAAGGCAGCTGAAGGAAGCGGGATGCGGTGTTAGGCGCAATACCGAGATCATTATCCCCTTCCTCAAACGGCGCGGTCCTCAGGAGGAGCCAGGCCTTCGCAGGGTTTTCGTGAAGAGGGACCCACCGTCGGCGCCAAAGCAGAAGGGAAGGAAGACGAAACCAGGCGAAGGAGACAGACGGGGCGGCAAGGTATTGAAAGGAGAAAGTGGAGGTGTTGGTGCCAGATTGAGAACCTTAGCTTTGCTGGCGGCAGTGAATGTGAATATGAATGTAATAGTGGAAGAAGTAATGGTGACGTCTGTATAGCCAAGCATCCTTAATCAGTTATATCTTCTACATCGCTGCTTCCGTTACATCTCTCATCTTTTTGTTCTTTTCATTGAGTTCACGGTTTCAAAGTTCTCACGGCATTTTCGCCTCTTTGTATCTCATTCCTCCTTACTTTGTCTGCTGCAGAAAATGTGTTCTTATTTTCCTTTTACATTTTTGTCCGCTCGGTGGAGTTTCCGTATCTCATGCTGTCATCGATCACATCGATACTTTAACATCCAACCGCGACTCCGATTCTGCTTTTTCTTTCCTTTTCTTCCACCACTTTTGCCATTCACGCGCACGCATTCAGAGAAGTGAGATTCCGAAAAAAGGAAATGGAAACGTGCACTGCGAATAGAACGAACAATTTCAGGCCGATGTTGAATGTAGATCGTTGGTTGTCCTACAAACGCAACAAAGACATGAATAGCTTTCTATGTTACTCTCAAATCGTGTCATAAAATAGAAGTTTGACTACTTATTTTTACATACTTCCTTTGTGATGAAATATATGGTGATGCGCCAAAACATAGTTTGTGTATTGGCTCAGTCAAATCCGCAAATTCGAATGTTAAACATACGAATGATGAGGTGATGTATTTAAATTGCTTTCTGTCACTGTAGTGTCGACTCATTTACTTTTAATATTGCTTTCGACTTCTTCGTAAATCAGCATAATATCGATGTGTGTTGTATGTAAACTAGTTGATGAGAAATTATGCTTTTTTATGCAAAAAGTGTATTTTTTTAAATTGTGGTAATTAACAAACGTAGAAGTTAAAACTCAACTTCAAGGAACAACGAATTGAATCTTCAATAAACTTTTGCCCTTATAATACCAATTGGATGTATTTCATGCACTTAGGCACGTTATATTTTACGTATGAAATATGTTACAATTCTTTACGCTGTTTTATTTTTGAAATAGTAACTTCCTTTCGACACACCGTGTTTCATTCGTCATTTTCGAACTCGCGGACCGCAATCGATCAATGCGATTACTTTTGCCTTTGTAATTGTGTATCTAATGACGCAGAGGATTGTAATTACAGACTGAAATGTTGAGCAATATTCTCGCAATACGATGACCACATTTTTCTTCGTTTAGCATATAGTTCGGATTGCTCGCTTCCATTATTTTGTACTTGGTTATAGCAGAGTCATTTGACAATTCTAATCATTCCCATTGAGGTAAAACAGTTGTATTCTCATTAGGGTTATAGGAATACTAGACACATAAACTAAAAAATTACGTAATAATTGTTGACTTTAGGGCATACATACTGTATGTGCCCTAAGACATCGGTACACACATTGGTATACACATACTGAATACCAGTTTTCTTCACTTCTGAGCTATCAATTAGAACTGGCGTCAGCATCACATTGGCGTAAGGTATTTCGTTGTTGTTGTTGTTGTTGTTGTTGTTGTTGTTGATGTTGTTCCTTGTTCTTTTTTCGAACTTGATAAACGTTCTGTTAGTATCTATAAGGAAAAGAGCGTGTGTCCCGCTTTGGAGAGAGAGATATTATTTATTTAAATAATTTAGAAACTATAATCTTAATTTATTGAAACCTTCCTATTCGTATTCAGTAAAAATTTGTCTAAACCGGAATAGATCGGGACAAAAAATTATTCCGGTTTAGGGAGGTTCCGTTTTTTTAATTAAATTATTAAACAATTATTTTTGATAATTCAAAGGAAAAATTTCTCAACCAGTTCACTAAAATAATGTTATTTTTGCCAACATTCGTCAAGAGGTTTTGATTTTCTCTCTTACTAACAATTTTTCAAGAGTTTTCCGAAGTTGGAAAATTTTAATATTTACAGTTTCATGTTTTTGTTCAAACATTGCCAAACTGGTTGTGAAACCCCTAAAATCATACCACCTCACTGGCTAGTGGATGCTAGAGCATTGCATCTTCGCCATATTACTCACTCAGAACATCCCGGACCCGAGTACACAATATTCGAGTCCCGCATTCTCGAGTGACCCTTCCTATCGTGGCTGGAAGCTTTTCGTAACGCTTCGAGACAACGACGATAAAACTTCAATCGGACGTGTTTCATTTTGAGCGATAGAGGTTACTGTGCAAAGTGCACCTAGAGGACATATTACAATAATATACAAATGTAGTTTACACACTATATTTTTTTCGAAACCAATACTAAACTTAAAAAGTGAACTCGTGTGTCTTCGAACGTATCAAAAGAACATTGCGGTCACAAATAGATGTTGGTAGTAGAAAGATACAAGAGTGGCGCGGTGTATAATTGAATTTTCCAAGAAAGATAGCAAAAGTTATGTCTGGAAAACGGATCGTTAAATGCAAATGGCAATTTTATTTATTTTGATATTATTAAAATTTATCTTCACGTAGGGGTAATACAAAGAAGTTTCATTGAATTTTAAGAATTTTTTAATATTTTAATATATGGGTAATATTTATTAATATTTTAATCCTGATGTTCGCAAGACCTTCGAAAATTATCAATAAGCATGACAATGACACACTTCTAAATAGTACTTAATGTACGTAAATTAAATATGGTGGAACATTACTTTTAATTCTCGAAATCTTATTTAGAAAATGTTAATAATAATAACTAAAACTAATAACTATTAAACAAAATAGCAATAAACAATAAAATAATATAATACAAAACAAAAACATAAGTATAAGTTAAATTCACTCTTTAAATGTTTTACAATTCTTCAAAACAACTGTAGAAGAGAATTGCCAAAGTTTGGCCTGCACGACGCGACGCGTACGCGGGATACAGTTTCGCAGATACACCAGAAACAAGATAACCTACAGGTCACTAATCGAAAGATGAGCGTCGCTTCACAAGGCGCGGGCCAAGAACTTACGAAAGGATGTACAAATTTCTCGCTATTATAACAATGACCAGTTTACATTTCGTGTCGCGCTCACTGCCTGCGCAAATACTAAAATGTTTAAAAATCCAAAGACTCTTGGTCTAAAAAATAATAGGAAGTAGATGCATGCCAATAACATTTTACAATATTTGATACTTAAGGATTCATACACACTTTGGCGTTGTGGATCAATAAAATATCACACAATGGCTAGGGTGTCTATGAGTTTCTCTTGCGTGTATTGTCTTGTCTAAAAAATAATAACTAATAGAGGAAATAACTAATACAATGACTAATAGAATAATGACTAATAAAATAACTAATAAAATCTGTTTCCAAAGTTCACTTCTCGCTTCTTTTTTCTTTAGCTTGTATTCACTGCTGGGAAGTTTGTTTTCTATCATATTTTTCTCTTTGCTCTCTCATCACTGTACGCCAAGTAGCAGTTCGGGCAGGTTTCGAATACAGCACACTCGACAAGTATCGGACACCCGAGCGAGTCACACTGTTCGCCGCACCTCAGTGACATCCAGCGGCCAAAAGAACAACTCTTTGATGCAGCAAGCGTACTCCAGTAAAATGCTCAATGCAGGGCACTAGTGGATGCACCCAGATTTCTCGCAGACTTTTTCAGCGCGCACAATGCGGCACAGACAGAGTATTAGGCCTTTCTGATACCCTCACATGGCCTTGACCAACGTGGGTTACGATTGTCAAAGCGGGGCCAGGAGATGCGTGAATACAAGCCAGGCTCGTACACCTTCTCACGCTCAGAGAGCCGGAAGAGAGGGAATTTCCCTACAGCTACGCCTTCAGAGAGAAACGATTAAAGAGATTGCTTTCTCCAAATTTCCCGTTACAACTCAGAAATGCCACCCATGGCGTCTGGTACAAACAGATTAGGACCTACCGCATTCTTTGTGGAAGCAACTATATTCACACTTCTCTGGTAGAAGAACAATCATGAGACGCGAAACACGGTTCTCATGGAACGGCTACTTACTTGCGATATTCATCGTTCTCCTCAACGGACAACTTCCGAGTTAGGCACCATTGCATGCGGATGTAATGTCGCGCGACA
Source organism: Teleogryllus occipitalis (assembly GCA_011170035.1). NCBI lineage: Eukaryota > Metazoa > Arthropoda > Insecta > Orthoptera > Gryllidae > Teleogryllus > Teleogryllus occipitalis. The sequence continues at coordinate 73,082 of BLKR01003238.1, read as the reverse complement.
ATGTTCACCATCTTTTGGGCTACTGAGTGACGAACGATTAAGAACGGCAAATTTATACCATTCTATTGAGGCGACATTCCTCTCACCCGTTCAGAGTGACGCCACTCAACTTACATGGTTCTTTATTGCCGTTTAAGAGCTCTATTCGTTTATGTCGTGCACGAACCGTGTCAATCTTTTAATTTCTGTAATCAATAGTATTGTCAAACCTTCGTTGATAGACCAGTGAACTATTAAACCAAAAGTCAGTCAAACCACTATATAAATTATTCCGAATTATCGGGCCCTACTTGCTTGCAGCTTCAGTGATAGGTGTTTTTACACAGCACAAGACCGACTAGAGATTTCATCTGCATCATTTTTTGGAGATATTGATTGATAATTATGAGATCTATAAATGAGGCAATAGTGAAAATTCCAAATTTAGTGAATTGTAGTGTATGGAATGGTAATATAAAGGTAGTGATTATGTCCGAAAAAAACATTTTATGTCCTTATGAATTTACATGAAACGGGGGTTAACAAAAAAGAATGACATCTTTCATTTTCGCATTTACATGAAAAGAGATCCATTGCTGTAAGTGACATTTCGTCATTACCTGACGTTCAAATGATTTACTTTAAAAATTTATTTTAAAAATTGTACTTATTTGTTTTTGTTAAGAACAGGACAGACGTATCTGTTAAGAACAGGAATGGCGCTGAATCTCAAATGATAGATGTGATGTGGAGGTTTAATTTTTTCTATTTATTATTGGGTAATTATTACATACATACAGTGATTGATTTATAAAATTTAAATCCCGGAACGCGCTCCAAATTATTTATTAATTTAATAGCAGTAGCTATATATTTATAACTGAATTTAATCGTTATTCCCGAGGTACTGGAACGCCGTTCCGTCGCGAGCACCCGAAGGAAATCCAGGAGGACCTTGGAGGAGAGACGATCTTCTTGGCGACGGAACAGGCCATTCGTTCTAGTTCTTGATGACATGATATATAATTGCATTACTTTTTAACTATGTGGTTAGGCCGAAGGCCTTTAGAAGATTTACACCCTACCGCGTTTAACTTTTCGAATTTTTGCGACGAGCGAATTTTTGCGATTTCGGTTTTTCGATTTCATTTTGGGAAATTGAGTAAAAATAGGCTTGGTCACATTCGATGTCATTTCAGATCAGAATTTGTCCTAACTCGCGCGTCTTCAGCATGTAATCCACGCTCAACTCCTTCGAAAGGAGGTTCCTCCTCACGATGACCCTCCCGCACGCAAGACAGTCAAATTCCATTACGCGTGTCCGCATAACCCACATTTGATCCGCAGCGTCCGTGCTGGTGGCGGCAAGGAGCGCCCGGTCGGGCTGCGGCGTGGAACATGAGCGGGGACGGAAACTTACGCGAATAATGGACGTGGAGGAAAGGGAACGCAAGGCGAAGCGACGCGACGCGTGGAAAGGAAGGGCAGAGGGTAGATAGATAGATAGATTTATTATGCAAATAGTTAGAAAATCTGGCAGAATTTGGTGATGATGATGATGATGATGATAATAATAATAATAATAATAATAATAATAATAATAATAATAATAATAATAATAATATAATGATAATACATTAATAATATACAACATAACAAATAATGACTAGTAAGCAAAAGAAATAAAAGCACGTGCGAACCACAGCAACAGAACTACTGCATCAATTTAAGGGTACGTTATTGCTTATTGTCGTACTTCATTTACCAAGCTACTTTCCATGCCCGGTCCATTTCACTTCTTTTCTGTACTGTTTCTACACTGCACTGCACTTAACTACAAGTACATTTCTTAAGTGGAGTGCAGTGTAGTGTTGGGTTCAGAGTGATGCCAATCAACTTTCATTCATTTCAGACTTTCTTCACTGTCATTTGGTACTCTAGTCATTTGCGAATATCACGCCGAATGGGTGACGCATTCAGAGGGATTGCATTGTAATGCTTTGTGAGACTTTACTGATTACTTTGACATGTTTAAAAATAACAGACTTAAAGGAAAATGTAATTTTCTTTGGAATGATTTATCGCGCTTTAGTTAAAAATTGAGTGTTAAACAGCGGAATATTTTTCCGCCGATGAGTTGTGAGAACTGATCGGTATGCCTTATTTTAGTAAAATGTTTAATTTGTTGTGAACTAACATGAAAATACTGTTTACGTAATGGGAAGTTGTAACTTTTTCTTAAAATTCAATATGGTTTCGCGCAATATTAGATTTGTAATGTAAAGAACTATGTCGCCGTGAAAAACTAACTTTTCATCTTTCCGGTTCAGCTCTATTTTAAACCTTAAACCTTTTCTCATTAATTGGAGAGTGCGCGACCAGTGTTAGTGTAAGGGATTGACAAAACATTTACGGCTTTCTAGAACATCTTACATAAGCAAGTTGTTTGCACTTTATTCGGCGGAAAGAACTCGGTTTTATGTTCAGAATGTCGTATAAAGACTAGCTTTTTCACGGGCGTTAAGAGGAAGAGAATGAAAAAAATCGTATGTACTTAAGCTTGGTAAGCCCGTTGGACATTAGAGTACACCACATTTAGTATTTCAATTTCATATGAAAACACTAAGCTGTATTTATTAAATGCGTACACATACAGTGAATCAGTATCAGTTGTATTTCTCGATTTTATATTGCTCTTTTCGAATTAGAACTATTTTAAGACCATCTTCGGGACTGGAAGGTTTTTTCTGAACGCTATTGACTTTCTTCAGATGTGCTTTACACATCATTGACTTTCTTCGGATGTGCCATAAAAATTAATGCGGAAAACGTGCAATCTATCACAGCTAAATTGGACTAACTCGATTTTTCACATTCATGTACTTACCTGTGTACTGATGTATAATGTGTGCTGCACCCATTGTGCGATCATATTCATGACTCATTTAACTGTGACTTACAACTTACAATTAGCTGAGTACCAATTCTTGCTAAAACATTATCTTACTTCTGGTAGATTTGCATTCCGTATCCGCAGTATTTCGATCAGTTACCTTGCATATTTTCCCCTCATATTTTTGAAAACCAATAAACGAAGTTTAATGAAAGTGTCAATTCACGCGACAATAAGTATAAATTTCAAAAAGTGATTTTAAATTACGTGTGCATAAGGTTCATTTAACTTTTGTTTTCCTTTTAAATGTATTTTTGTCAAATCTAGTATCATTTCGTCGTATCTTTGCAAATACATCTTAGTGTATCGGACGTATATTTACAAAAAATGGTTGATTATTCATAAAAAATTACTATTTTTTCGAACTAATTTCCTTGCGGCGAAAACTCGACAATACAGCTGTTTCGCAGTTTTGTTTCAGCTCCAAACCGCAGACTAACCATATTGCTTTGGGGCTCACATCTTTTTTAACGCTCATTTGCGGTTGCGCATTAAACATTTAAAATATTCCTCAATTTTTCTAACGAATATCTGCTAACGTGAATTGTCATATTCGCGCGCACACGTAAATACAAATTATGTAATTCGGCTGGTGCAGATTACAAAATTATCCTTTCAGAAATAAAATGCTGTGTACGACTTACGCCACAAGCGTCGCCGTGTCCACTTGCAGCACGGGCGGCGTTCATTTGCGAACCTCCCTCCTCCCGCACTCGCGCACGTGTGTTTACGTATTTGGAAAACTACTCTTTAATATGCAGATGAACATGGAAGTTAGTTATTAATTTAATTCGTTGTAATGTTTGCACGACCGCGCAGAAAACTTTTGTTTTACGAGCGTGCCGGCCTCATTCGACTCAACCACTGCGTTGCGGCGGCGCGGTTGGGTTAGGGTTATGGCGCTGCGCCATCCCCAGGACAGAGTGCGCCCCATGGCCTAGTGGCATACTTGCCGCGCGCATTTATTAACAAATGGGTATGAATGAATAAATTATTCTCATCATGACTGGCGAATGGCGCTGAAATAGAATTAATTGTAGGTAAAAGGAAATCGAGACTTTTTCCTCCATAAGATTTATAGGAGAAACTAATTTACCGTTGGAATAGCTATTTCAGGCTGTCCAATTGAAACGAAGCTAATTATTTCGGGTTTCTTTGATGCATACTTCGTAAATAATAATAATAATAATAATAATAATAATAATAATAATAATAATAATAATAATAATAAATAGTTCGTACTTCTTGAGGAAAAGAAAACATATAACTGCACTGTTATCTAATTAATACACTTAAGTAATTACGACGTATTAGAACTGATATGGGTCCTTAGTACGATTTGGAACTGAAATTTTGGGACGATCCTAATGTTCTCTCCTTTCTACAAAGTATGTGAATAAAAGTGAATTCGAAGAGACGAGTTTGTTAATGAGATATAACGCCTAGTATGATTTGGCAGGCGACCCATCGACTTCCTAGTTTATGTATAACTAATTAACGTTTGAGGGAGAAATTTTAAATACTCGACGTATGCTTACTAGACAATAGTGCGTTCTTTTGGACGGTGTAGAAGTTACTAGAAATGAACAAAATAATAGTGCTGGTACTGTGAATATTAATAGTGTTGACGCATTCTGTCAGAAGAGACAAAGGAAAAGAGCACCCAGAAAATCAGCCGGACTCGTTTACTCTACCGCAGATCTCGGGAGCGTGAAACTGGGACGTATTTCGGCAGCTGGCTTGGTGGGAAGCGTAGCAGCGTTGGCGTGGTCGCCTCTGCGGAGGTCGTCTCCCGCGGCGGCGGCAGGGAGGGGTTGGGTCGGTTCCTCACTCGCATTCGGGCCGTGCAAGAGACGCTAAATATTTCCGGCGGCTTGGAGCTCAGCCAGCCAATCACGGACGAACGCTCACCTCGCTACGGCCGAGCCACATACAGCAGGGTATTGCCGCCCATTCCAATGAACGTTCCGCTATAGCGGCCCGACTTCCGCTGTCGTTGCCCCTACCTCCGCTGCAGCGGCTGAAGTCATTATAGCTAGCCACTATGCCATCACTACTGCTATCCTATCTTGAACCACCTCTTCGATACTGACGGACTAAAGCGCTCTTTATTGGTATTTTACTGCCGTTGCTTGTGCAGCTATTGCTATTTTCTTGGAATGCTTTGTTACTATCTCATTCACCGCTAGGACTTCTCCCATGCGCATATGAAACAGAAATTTTCTGAAGTAAACATTTCCTTCTCTTTAGAAATTTTTGTTGCGATATTGAGAACTTACGCGTCACAGTACGTAGTTCAACACACTCAGTATTACCCACCGCCGCCGTTCTCTTCATAACCGTCGGTACCTCAGACACGGGCATCACAACTCCGAGTACTGCCGTCGCCAGTCCTGAGGATTCCGTCACCTCTGCGGAGGAGAGCGGAGAATAAGATGCCGTATATTTCGGGAAGAGGCGGGTTATGAGTTCGCAGAGGGCTATTTATGGAGGCCGCATGCTAGAAATTTAGTGAAGGGAGATAATAACAGACGTTCTTTTCCCCGCTTCTGCTTGAGAACGGCTCTAGCTTTACCGTGGTTTACAGCATGCACGTACCTTTTGAAAGCACCACAGTTTCTTGTTCACATTTCGCACTGTTAGCTGGATGTTTTGCGTGGAACCTAAAAGGAAATGTAATGTATGTACTCGTAGATACCGTTAGAATGCAATTACAGAATAGTAATTCTATATTTAGTAATATTTTCTTCCCTCTCTTTGTGTTCCAACAATGTTTTTGTTCTGAGTTAATGAGAACAGCTGAGATTGCAATGTCACCGTTTCTCTTGTGGGAGTATCTCTCGGCATTTGAAATCGACTCTTAGCCTCTTTCAGATTAAAACCTTGATTTACTACATAATGATGTGTTACGAAAATAATAAGTAAAATGTATTCATTACTTTTTATGTATAATTAACATTTTGAAGGAAGTTAATCCGATACAGTTGAGAGTTGAAATAAATACTCATTTACATCGACCAGGATTTAGGCGTTTATACTTTAAAGAATATTAATAGTTTGTTAAATAATTTATTTGTGCGAATTCGTTATGTATATGTGCATAAATTATCAGACAGGGACAGCCGGGTCGGAAACAACGCTCTCTTTAGAGCACGGAAACCATAGTCAACAAATCTGTATTTTCTGCCTTTCGAACACGTGAAGACTTCGGCAATATCTGAAATACTGTTCACAAAATTGAAGAGGATATCGATGCACGTAGCACTTTTTAGTAAACAGTAATAAAGTTTCAGTTCATGCACGTTATTCTTAGAACATACTCTTTCGTTTTTGATATATTTATATTATATTATTTAACATATTTCCTATTCAACTACAATGGAAATTAAACTATTGATTGTTTTTATGCTAATTCAGTTGCATAATATTTTTTAATAATTAAAATACGAAAGCAAACTTTGATGTACTTAAAAATTTCTTACCTGAAAAATCCACTCCCCACCAGAAGAGATCTGTCATCTTTAATGAGCTATTAGTTGTTACGGAAACCCTGGAGAGTCGAGGTCGCGTTGCAAATTTGTGGAGATGGGGAAGGATCCGACTTGAATCAGGTTCCTTGTTGGGCTGCAGAACCGGCAGCTGCATAGTCGCGGGGAAGCCGGCTCAAATAGCTAGTCCCCGCGCGGCCAGAAATGGAGTGAGTCGATTGCTCCAGTGAGAGGGCGGAGAGAGGGTTGCGAGCTCCCGGCGGACCGTTCTCCACCGCCGGCGACCGCCCTCCCCCCTCCCCTTTCACTGCTGGTGGCCATGCTGCCCCCCCTCCCCAGGCGCAAAATGCAGCCACGAATTGCGTTCAGACCCAGTCACCACCGCCAACGCCAAATACACATGCATACGTTTAGGCTGATGGAGACGTCAACACACATGCCTCTACCATAAATACCAACCCCCCAAATGTGCATTTTCTAGCGCAAAAGCATACATTTGCCAATGCCACCAAACAGCGCCAATGCTTAGATCTACGGCAAGCCCAATGTCTACCAAGGTGTCAAAGCATTTGCCTAGGAAATACCTCTGTCACAGTTATTCCATCAATGTACCCAATCGCATCGTTACCATTCCAAGCTGCCTTTTTCAAAGTAAGGACTCAAACTAATGCATTACTAGTTAACTCAGCATGATTGTTTTATCATTGTTTACGAGTTCTATCATTGTCGTATGGTTTTCACATAAGCTTACAAGCTAGATGTATATATTTCAGGACCGTATATGTACTAGCGGCGCTAACATGAGACTAACGTGATAAGGTTAACCTTCCTGCAACTAAATAGTTTTCTGATCTTGTTATCTTTTTAACTCATTACTCTTGTTACACGTTTATCACAATTATTTATCCTGAACCCGCATCTGGTAAATTTCCTTTCTTTTAACCTCGCATAATACATGATCTTTCTGTTCTTTTTTCATGCATAGAAAGTTAGTTCTTTGAGTACATCTTCGTTCGCAGAACTTGCAAAGAATGTACGCCTTTTGAATCTCATTCATTTTTAATGTTCTGGTAAGCCTCTTGTGAGCTTATGTGAATACTGCAGTCAAACTTACGACGCGTTCATGTTTTGTACATGAACTTTTTCTTAAAGGAGACTGAATATGTACAAATATTAAGGATTACAGAGAGTGCTAAGGACAAACTACTCATTCCAAAAACTCGGGCCATATTTTTCAACGAACTTCTTGGCGATATCCATCTTTGGCCTTGCCTCAGGTGTGTACTTTACGGAATAATTTACCACAGTTCTGTGTGCTTTAGTAGCTTTCCGGTTTGTTGTTCGAAGAACGTCTTGCACATGTATTTAGAAATTCGCAATGTTTTTTACAGCTCAGTGATAAGTGTGCAAATGAAGACTATGTAGATTTAGTTGCCTCATTTGTGATAAAAATATTTGAACAGAAGTAATCATTCTACAGTGTACTTTTCCGTGACACGATTCACAAAATACATCCGATGATATGGTAGTGTAGCTCATTATATTCTCTAATTTTAAAGTAAATTGTTTCATAAATTGATGTTGGATATTTATATAATAGTTAATAGTTAATGTTAATAATATAATAGTTAATGCGTTCTAGGTGTTCTTTTCTAAAACGTATGGAATACACTCTATGGAACCTCTCCATGGATACACGACTTTACATTACCCTTCCAAATCTTGCTTGCTCCGTTTAATTTTGAGTTATGCTTAGAGAGTGCTTTTCCCCCACGGATTGCGTCACTCATTTGTTACCACTTTGCTTTTCGCATTCACACATGATACTAATAGTCCTAAACTCCTGTATTCACAAGCAGTCAAATATCGATCACCGTATTAAGCTCAGTAGTCAGTTAAGTACCGTGCTCACCGAGATTTGCCCTGGCGTGGACTTGTGACCTCTGGTCCTCGCTCCCCCTCCGACACCTTGTAACGAGAGGCGGCCGGGGCACGCACAGCGCCCGGCGGCAGCCGCTGCTTCTTTGTCCACGAGGCTGAAAGCCCGCGAGCGCCGAGGGCCGCGGGGCCATGAAGGGTAGGAAAGGACTGGGCGAGGGCGGGACGGGGACGAGGACGGGGACGGGACGCCGGGGACCGCGCGTCCGCGCCCTCGTTAGCGCGGCCGCTTTTGTCCGCCTGCTGAAGCGCGGATTAACCGCTCAGCCCGGATCCGCGCGGTTCGTGACAGTGGCTTTACCCGGCACGGCGGGCCGCCTCCACTCCCACGGCCCCCGCCCGCCAGCGGGCGCGCGCGTCCGTAGTGGCGCGCCGTTCGCAGTTTCACGCGCGCGCTGGTCGCGCTTGTTCGCTCGGCGCGATCGACGCCGCCCTTCGCCCCGCGATGGCCGCCACCACCGCTTACTCTGTGCTACCGGTGAAGCCTGTTGAGTGACGTAACGGATTCCACCACGCCACCGCAAGCGCCGCAGACCGGCCTTCTTCCCTTCTTCCCTTCTTCCTGCCGACCTGAATGCGCTTCTGGCACTGCGTGCTGTTGCCTCTCTGCGGCTAAGGCTTTCGACGTCGTTGCGGACCTCGTTTCCAATGTTACCTTCACGCCACTGTTGATGTTCTCCGTATTCTTGCCATCTCCACTATTGTTGCTTTCGCCGACGTCAATCTATCCTGCTTGTCACTTTTCTTTCATTTCATCTGACAATTAGAACTGGCATCGTATCGGCTTCTGCCCGCTGGTTTTTTATTTAATCCCTTCACTATCCACTTGGGTCATCGACTAATTCATTTATCCCCTTTAACTAGACGAAAATAACGAGTATAGTTTGCAGATTAATAAAAGATATTACTACGTCCATTAAAGAAAAGTAAACAGATTGTATATTCCAGAAAAGGATAGATATTTTCTTTTATTTTCTCGTATACGTGCGTATATACGGTGTAATATACGTAGTGCAGAAACGTTGTTTTTTTTTAAATTTATTTATTGAGTGATTGGAAATTACACAGATCAGTACTAATTACTATCTCATGTGCATTTGGTGGCTTACATTGTAACTTATGCTAAACTTAACACTAAAAACTTAAAACTAAACTACCTTACTATAGGTGTAGGAAACTACAAGAGCCCCTACTGTGGACAATTAGAAGAGAAAATGTTTAAGAACGCTTCGGCAGGAAATCTATTCTTAATTCTAGTCGGGAAGTCGATTATAGTGGCCAGGTTGTAGTGGACGGCTCGGTTAATTGTATTTAGGTTGGAGTAAAAATTATTGGAAAGATGGGCAATATGTTTGATGATCGGTGATATATTCAGTTCTTTATGAAGTTGGGCGTTAGAGATGAACCATGGGGCATGTGTTGCTAATCTGAGGAATCTATTTTGTACAATTTGAAGTTTATTAATGTTAGTAATAGATGCATTGGTCCAGATGGGACATGCGTAGAGCATTAATGGTCTGACTATTGCTTTATAAATTGTAATGGCATTTGTTAGGGATAGCCGGCTTTTGGAGTTGATAAGGCATTTTAGTTGAGCTATTTTAATTTTTGCTTGTTGTTGTTTTAGTGTTATGTGAGTTTTCCAGTTGAGTCTTGTGTCGAAATTCATCCCGAGGTATTTTACTGGTTGGTTTTTTGGTGTCCATGGAATTGTGTGTTTATTAATGTGTAGTGGTGGTGGGTGAGAAAATGGTCTTAGAATATTTTGGCAGTTGATTTAGTTGGGTTGAGTTTGATTTTCCACAATGTTGACCACTGGTCTATTTCATTTAAGTGATTTTGTATCCTATCGGTAATGGTCTTAAGTGAGTGGCTGGAATTGTAGATTGCGGTATCGTCGGCGAATTGTGCTAATTGGGTGTGTATTGTAGTGGGTATGTCAGCTGTGTATATGTTGAATAGTGTGGGTGAGAGTGGTGAACCTTGTGGAAGGCCTGCTATTATTTTTCTGGGGTTGGAGATGTGATTTTCTACGGAAACTGTAAAGGATCTATCAGTTAGAAAACTTTTGATGAAATTTACTAAATAGATTGGTGTTCCCATTGTTCGGAGCTTGTATAATAGTCCTTCGTGCCATACTCGATCAAACGCCTGTGAAATGTCAAGAAATGAAACTATTGTGTGATGTTTGTTTTGAAACGCTGTGTGGATATTTTCTGAGAGTCTGAGTAGTTGGTGTGCAGTTGATACATGACTTATAAAGCCAAACTGGTGTAATGGTATAATTTGGGTTGATTGAAGGTATCTATTTAACCTTTTTAGAATTAGTTTCTCGAGGATTTTTGAAAGTGTGTTTAGTAAACTTATCGGTCTATAGTTTTCAACACTGCTATGATTTTTATATGGTTTTGGAATGGGTATTATGATTGAGTTTTTCCATACTATAGGGTAATATCCAATTCTTATTATTGAGTTATATATGTTGTTTATATAGGCTATAGTTGAAGATGGGAGGTTTTTTAGCATCTTATTAGTGATTTTATCATGACCAGGGGCTTTTTTGTGTGGAAGTTTTTTAATTATGTTTTTCACTTCATTTGGGGATATGAATTTTATCCTCTGTGGTACATCATAGTTCGGGGCTGAAACTGTTTGTAGTATCATCGCATGATCGGAATGAGTTGGTGTGTTGTTGAGCGTGAATGTTGTTTCAAAATGATTGGCCAATGCTTCGGCTTTGTCAAAAGGGGCGAATTTTTCCCCCATCCGGGTATTTAGAGGTGGGATGCTATTTTTCTTTTTTAGAATTTTTTTAGTGAACTGCCAGAGAGAATTATTGGTTGTGCTTAATGATTTTATTAGTTTGTTGTAGGTTGAGCTATGAAAGTCGTTTATTGCTTTTTTTGTTATTGAATTTAAAAGGTTCAATTCTTTCTTTAAGTGTGAGTTTCTGAGTTTGGTCCATAACCTTCTGGTTCTGTTTCTAGTGTTGATTATTGTTAGTATTTTTTCTGGCAGTAATTTGTTAAGCGTTCTGTGAGTGATGTGGGGTCTATTGGGTTGTAAATATTTAATAGTGTTGGTAATTATATCGTGTAAGTATGAAATTTCCCTTTCTATTTCTAATGGGGTGTTAAGATTTTTAAAATTGGGGGTTTTATTTGTTATTATTTTCCTGAATTCCTTCCAGTTTATGTTGTTCGTGTTTAATGTGTGGGTAGGTGGGGGTGGGGGTGGGAGCGGGGTATGTGTAGAGATGATGATTGGTAAGTGGTCGGAATCCAGTTCAAATAGTGGTGTTGAGTAGTATGTGGTTTGTGAATTCGTAATTGCGATATCCAAAATGTCTGGATGTTTATTCGTGTCGTATGGATAATATGTTCGTTCTGGTGGGATTAAGGTTTTTAAATTTAGGTCAGTTATTAGTTTTAATAAGTGTCTGCCGGCATTATTTGTAATTCTACAGCCCCAACTGATGTTTTTTGCGTTTAAATCTCCAATGAGAATGGTGGGGGTGTTCAGTTGAAATAAAGATTATATGTTTGTGAGAAACGTTACGTAATGCTATTTTTTCTAAATATCGTCCGTCTGTCTTTCCGTTTGCCCGTCCGTCTGTGAACAATACAAGCGCCTAAACTATTCGTAGGAGATTTTTTCACCAGTGGTTGGCAACTAAGAAGAGCATGAACCAAAATTGAATAGATTGCATAGGCTGAAGAGATAAGGGAACTAACTTGTACGAGAAAGTCTGTGCCATTCGGTTATATCGCCAGTTTAATCTTAAACTTAGAAGAAGTAATCGGAAATGGTGTATTTTGTACTTATTTGTAAAGGAAACTTCCGTTTTGTCTTTTCGATTTTATCTCTACAGGAGAAGAGGTAAAATGTTCTACGAACATCATATTCTTTGGAGTTGAAATTATTTATCAGACTTGTGGGTTGGGGCTAGGAAATGAGCGGAGACGGAGGACATTCCGTTTCCACCTCAGTCCTCAGCGCTTCAGTTACTTGTGGCTAGGCTAATGACAAAGCGCTGGCATTAGCCACCTAAGGGAATTCTCTGGCTTCATCTGAGGGAGAAGATCGTTGGAAGTTTAACGCAGAACCTCGAGAGAGAAATCGAAACGGTGTTTCTTTATTTTCCGATCTCTCTTTGCGTTTTTTTATATTCAGAAAAAAATCTTCCGATTCTAGGATTTTTCATAATTTAGGTCATAAATTCTGTATTATTCAATAAGCATTGTTTGTGATTTCTGTGTTCATTTGAATTAAACGTGACTAGTGGTTAGGTAGTTATGTTGTCTCTGATTCCAGTAGGACTGTTCTCATCCCAGTGCCATGCGAGAATTTCAGTCCGCTATTAATTGACACGTTAAATGAACACACTAGAACAGCTAATAATTTTGATGACCAGCTACACTGACCGAGGGGTTTTGTGATATCCCAGTTCTCCGATACAATTGTCCATTACGCGGCATGATATTTATCGAACTAATTTTGGAGAATTCTTAATGGCGGTTAGACAGTCTGCGAAATGTATCATCTCTTTTTTTCGGTTCTGAGTAGAAGCAAAAAAAATTGAGCAAACGAATGGAAAGATAACTAACAACACTAAATCAAGCGAAATAAAATAGTGTTAAAAACAGTCTAGTTTTAGCTGCTTTCTCAATTATATTAAACGAGTTATTGATATAGTAGTGTAAAGAAATTTGAATGTTATTTCATTTTTTCGAATTGAGTTTCAGCCTGAATAAGATATATTTTTATGTCTGTAAAACGTGTTTTTGTGTAAAACGCAAGTTTGCGTGATACACCTGGAATTATGCAATGCAATGCTTTTGTTCGGCTGGAGACGGAGAGACAGAGAGGAAGTTGCGGCAAGTTGTAGAAGCCATTAGGAAGTTCTGACTGAGAATCTGCGCCGCTGCCGTGCGTCACACTTCATGTGTGTTGACACTCGCGTTCGCAGGAATAGTTCTGCGCTTGATGAGGCCTCCTTTGCGAAGACAAAGGGCGTTTTACAGTCGCATTAACTTGTATGGCAGACGTTAACTCGCCCGTACGGGTTCGCTGCCGCCACTTCTCACTCGCGGGTATTGCGACAATCAACGTTGGACGAGCTGAAATGATACGCAGTGTTTGAGTACTACATACAGTACTGAGTTAATGAATAAACTGGGCAGGTGTGCGGTTTTAGAGTAATGAAATGTGGAAAGTACCTGGAAGAATTTCCATATAAGTTGTTTATAAGAGGGCGATTGTGTAACAGATTCTAAACGTTTTCTGATTATTGTTAAATTTTAAAAGGAAAAATAATAATTATATTTGGGTAATGATACAGAGGTCTTTGTTTTGAGAATGTAGATTTACTACCAAATTTTCTCCTTGGCTGAGAAACAAGAGCTAAAGAATAACACGTAATAGAATGCCTGTTCACATATGCCGTCAAAATTTAAAAAAGACCTGAATATTTTTATATTTACTAGTTCTCAATGTATCCTCTTATTTGATTCTTTAGTGCAGAATTTAGTTTAAATTTCTAATGAATGTGATACTAAAGCTTATTGTACGATACGATGATTGTACGATGTATGAGTGACTTCGAATAAATTAATATCATTTACAGATTTTATTTTAATCCTCTCCGAGTTGATACAAACGCTGATGTATGAATACGTTTATCATCCTTTGAAATTATTAATCAAAAGTTTCGTTATGTTATCCTGAAACGTTAACTAGAGACATGGATATGACCGTCACGCGTTGTGTAACCGACTGTTATCTGCACGACACTCCTGCTGCAATTCGGTGACCCGATGCCAAAGCAGAGTGCATGCACAAATGCAGAGCACGTAACATCGAACATTTCTACACTACGTATCTGTGAGATACCACTTCGTGACTGGGTTTCCGCTCAGGAATCGAATCTTTTGAAGAGTGCAGTGAATAACAGAAAATTAAATGCTTCTATCAAAAAGTAGATTTATATTTATGACATATTTTGACATTTTTTTTAATGAGTGAGAAAAGAATATTTGTTCTTTCTATGTCCAAAAGTACTGTGTATCAAATTAGGTATGTTTGACGTTGAAAAGTTTTCCATTACTCAAAATTAAGGATTCGTATTAAATATGATTCGATTAATATTTAATCATTTCGAGCCAGAGAGTAAATATCTTCGCCATTTCTGGAAAAATGTGAAAATGAAATGTACAATGTTCAGTACAATAATAGAATATATAGAACGTGTTTGGGGAACTCCTACCAGTGCAACCGATGCCAATCGCTACTCGTGGTAGTGTGGGTAGGGTGTATCTCGAGCACTCAGAAACTCAAAACTAAATCGGTGTTTTTTGAACAATATTTTTTTCTATAATACGCTGCTTTGAATGAGTTTGAAAAGAGATTTGAAAGACCAGAAAGAATTAACCTTTATCTGAGAACACTGGCCCTCAAAATGTAAGCAGAGAGGGGGTAGATTCACTCATAAAGGAGGGCTCGTATTCTGTTGAAAGCTTAGAATATAATTCATTGATTGGGATTTTCAAATTAAATCGTAATTCACAATGTAGTTTGACAAATTATATTCTCCTTCTCCAAAACAGGAGTCACCTTAGCCATTATTGCAATCAAGTCATTGCCACCATATTTATCGTGGTGCAATAATCACAGGATTCAAAAGAACCTTTCACGGGAAAGCGACTGTCATGTTTCCGTGTCGTTTTGCTCCCCACATAAATATAACATGTACGATTATGTTTTACTGTTGCCAGAGATCTGAGTAAACTTGTTCAATTAGTTCTACCAAAGTGCAGTAGGGGCGTTCCAAGAGCACTAAATCGAGATACCACGACCTGAATATAGAGCGATTTTTCCTAAGAATGAGCCAAAGTGACTGCCAGTGCCAGCAACATAACTGAAGGTTCTTTGGTTGTCGTGCCCTCGAGCACAATGGACTCCTTTCCTGTGTGACGTCGTGGGAATACACAATAATCACAGACACGAGCTTCAATGATAAATATGTACAGGTTTATTCACAATATGTACAGTACTACTTTAAGTTACAGCTCTGGTAGATCTTTACTTTACTGATCGCAGGAGCGATCCTTAAAAATGAATAACTGACTCGTGGCCCGCGCCACTCCTCAGCGAGCCTCCCGCACACAGCAGACAGCTCCGGCGACCTCTTGTCACCCGTGGATAGAGTCCACAACGGCGTCCCAACACATGGTTTGCCGCACGAGCCTAGCTCGGCTCCGCACCGCCCTGGGCGCAAGTTTTTGTGCGTTCGCACGAGGGTTCCCTCTCAGCTCAACAAACCCCCACCCCCGCGCTCTGCGTTGGTTCTTATATAGCCCCCACCCACGTGACCTGAAACGTCACTGGGTTTTGCACACGGCCCACACGGACCGCTTTGCCAGGCATTTTTGGACATCCATTTCCCTGGATTCCAAGAATTTGACACGCGGCACGCGGCAAAATGCGCTGTCCCGTACTTTGGGCATCCCTTTCCCTAGCTCTTAGGATTTCCCAGAATACCTCGGCGTGTCACATCCTGCCTGGCCCCTGGCGTCTAATCCTCTGCCGCCGCCCTTTGTGGCGATTGCTAACTGTAGTCCTACAGTACGTTACACCTGCATTTGTTCGTTTGCAGTTGGCTAACTTGTAAATGGCTTCGACGCTTCCTTTCGTGACGCCCTCGTCCCACAAAAATAGAGTGCGCCGCGAGGTATAATTGAAATTAGGAAGTGCAGTGTTATGTGCTCTTCTGTAAAAATTATTTTTTCCTTTATATATTACATTGAATTTACTTTTTGTGTGATAAATATTATGTTTATTTTAAAACCGCGACTTGAATGCGAGATGCGTACCGATGCACGTGTACCGGCCTTTGTACTGTTGTGTTGCGAGCTGTGATTGAGAGCTTTCTATTTACATTCGTGGCAGTTTTCTTTTACTGGTTGTGAGAGCATGTTAAAAGATTTTCCCCGTGTGTATTTAAATTTAATTATTTCCCGGACTCGCGTACGTGCATATACCTCAGCGAAACTCAGACTTCTGGATAGTGATGTCTTTTCAGGGGCCTAAACTAAACACTTTACGAAGGGGCTGAACAGCTGTCGCGGCGGAGGGATACTTCTCTGAAATACATGTTATGTTCACTTGTTTTCGCGAACTGTCACGTTGGCTCATCCTTAGGAAAATCGTTCTATAGATATTATTATGTCGTATACAAGTTACGACACGCTTATCCAGGGTAACAAATATCCTTCCCAGCTGCATGCTCCGATGACCCAGTCCCCCGCGGGCCGCTGCAGCTCGTGCCGCGACGAGTAGGGAGTCGTCGAAAGGGAGCGTGAAGGTCGCGGACCTCCCCAGTGCGTTCCGCAGGCGATGCGTGCCCGAGATACCCGGCGGCGCAGCGCGGCGAGGCGAGGCGCGGCGAGGCGAGGCGAGGCGAGGCGGCCGAGGGCGGCGATGGCGAAGGCGAAGGCGACGGTGACGGCGACGGCGACGCCGGCAGCGGCGCCGGAGGAGAGGGAATCTCGGCAGCGACGGCACCGCGGCGGCGCGGCGGGCGGGAGAACTGCGGGCGCGGCGGGGTTGAAGCGGAGCGACGGCGGGGCACGGTGGGCCTGGGACGCGGCAACATTTGGGCCAAAATCAACATCACAAATATCGCGCCGTTCATTCATTGTGTAGACACATGGGGCTAGAGCAACTGCGAAAGCTAAGAACAATACCATTAAATTAACCGAGGTTTGAAATTGTTTGTGGTACAACCTCTTACTGCTGCTTGAAAGTGTGAAATTTAGAAATATAGTTTTGAAATTTCTGATGGAAAAAATATTGTATACAATTATTAATATACCCGATCTTGTACATAGATTTAATTTGCAGAGATGTTTACTTCGATTAAAACACGACTTCCTTTGAAGCCCACGTGCTGAAAAGAGAGAACGACATTGTCATGCAATCTGGAGCTAAAATACCAAACATTTAAGTCGAAACGAAGCTCGCGATTCGATCACAGTGGTCCTATCTTCTGCCAGCTTGTGACCTTGAAAGAACTTCCTGTTTTTGTTGGAGCATAAAGCATTTTTATAAAATATTTTGACGATTTATGAGACACATTTCTGAATTTAATAATTAAATATCAAATTATTGTTAAAATAATTTGAATAATAATTATAATAATAAATAAACATTAATAATTAAAATAATAATAAACATTTCAAAATGTAACGCCTATGTAAATTTATTTGGTGCTGTGGCTAAATTATAATATCAATATGGACTACTATCCTTCCTCCACGAAACTCACCTCTTGAATCATCTATTTCCTCTCACCTTTTTGTCGACAGAGTCCCTAGATTCAGAGAGTAACGCATTACTTTGCCTCGCCGATTCCGCCATTTTATAGCCAGTTGATAGGAGAGTTAGAACTGTGCAGTATAATTTGAATTGGAACTACGAATTTATCGAAAATCAATATTAATAGTTGGAAAATCTGCATCATGCTTCCAATTGTTATCATTTCTCCTCGATTCTTCTGCGTGGAGGAGCTAACCAGTGAGAGGGCATTAAATGAATGTAGGGGCGTGGGTCGCTCGTGTGGCGTGGGGTGGTGTTTGGTCGCCTGTTGGCGTGCGTCGGGCCCACCGCGGCGCGGCGGCGGGGAGGGGCGAGCGGGTGGGCGGGCGTGCGGCGCGGCAGCAGCCGGGCCGGAGCCGCGCGGTCGGGTCCGCCGCGTTAGTCGGGGCGCCGCTGCGACGCGGGGCGGCATGTGGTGGTGACCCAGGTCGCGCTCCGCGAAGGTCCGTCTGTCGTCGTGGTCGTCGTCGGTCGCGGAGCGGAGCGGCGCGGCGCGGCGCGGCGCGTGGCCGGGCAGGGGCGGGGGCGGCGTCACAGGACGAAGGTCCAGCGGTGGCGGCAGCGACTCGCGCGCGCACGCCGGCGCTGCCCTCGGGCACGGGCGAGTGCGCTCACGCCATTGATCGGATCGCCGGGGGCGAAGGAGGTGCGGCGCGGCGCTGCGCGGGGTGCCCTTCGCGCCGGCCCATGTGACGCGCGCGCGGGCGCGGGCGCGGGCGCGGGCACGGCGTGTGCCTTCGGGAGCTGGTGCTCCCGTCTGCGTCGGGTCGTCCTCCCGTGCGCTCGCTTCTGCGGACTCGCTGCCCGGGGGGACTCGGTGGGACCGTAGGTACGTCCAGCCCGGTCCCTCCGCAACCCCCGTTCGCACAACTTCTCCCTCCACTTCGCTAGCCGCCGGCAGATGAGTAAACGATCCTTCCTTGCATGCGCCTGAACGTTTTGTTAAAACGGTGTGCGCGGCATTAAAAGGACTGCTATAATTCTGTGTCTAAAACAACAGTGTTGTTAATTTTCCCTACCATGTAGTTCTTAATTGTGTGACGGCCGCAACTGTACGCTTCCTTCCCCCGAAACTTCCTTCTTACTGCAGTTGTCTGTCTCTGTTGTGACTCGCATAGCGGAATCTGGAAGCTGGTTTGAAACACGAGTGTTTTGTAACCTTTGAATTAAATAAACATTTCATTTTCTCTCGTATATTTTCGCCAATGCGACGTGTGATTGAAGTTTTGTAAATAAATAAAAGCAGGGTTTATTATTTTCATTATCTAATTAATAACTTATAGTAACACGGAAAGCGTAAATACATCAGAAAGTTTGTGTTGCCCAATATAACTCGCAGTTCAATTTGCACTCAAAACTTGAAGTGATTTTAATCAAGATTACTTTTTTTCTCGATCCATTCGAGAAATATTAAAACAAATTTACTTATAAATTTGGCTGCAGTCTCAATGGAAAATTACCTCTCGTCTAGGGAATTTTCGTGTAAACATGTTAAGAAACTGCTTAATACCACCAATTAGTAAAAACATGACAAAAAATTGAACAAAGATTGGCATTTTCTTCTTGCAGTGATACATAATATTTATTTTCGTATAGTAAAGAACTTGATCTAGCGGCTCAACAATTTTTCGATGTATCACATTATTAAATCAAGAAATATTGAATTTTAATTTGACAATACTTTATTTCCTTAAGGTTAAAACTATCACACGCTCTGTATACCCTTTGTGCTAGGTTATTGACGCAGAATATTTTAACATGATTTCGGAAATTGCATCCGTTTCTATTTCGACGATACAATCAATACCAGTCAATGGAATAATGAGAGAGAAATTTAAACTACAAGTGGTTCAGTATGTATACACCATTTCATTTACACATTTCAGGTCACTATTTTCGCCTATGCTATTGGTGTGTTTATTAGAACTAATTTAAATATAATATTATGAAGGAAGGTAAAATCTGCAAACATTTGAAGTACTTTCTGGTATGTCTAGTAAACAGATTTTTAGTTGAATTAGAAGCTAATAGAAGCACAAATTTGAAAAAAAAATTACAAAACACCATTAACTATAGTCATAAAATTGTACACAATTAACTATATGCACGCCTTAGCCTAAAATAGTGTCAAAAATAAGTGTAGTTTTAGTGAAGACTGGAAGTTGTCAAGGTGTCTAGAAATCACTTCTCATATTTATATGACTAAAATGTTATGAATTATGAAGTGTTAATGGAATTTACATTCAGCTCCTAAAAATTGTATTCTTGAAAAAATCAAATAATTGTTACAGAAACAGTTACACTATGACAGGTAATTCAGCAATGTTCCTGATTATAAAGTGTGCAAATGTTTGAAAAAGAGTATTAATATATTCTATTTAACTACGTGTAATTTTTATCACTTTCTGCAATCGTGACACGATGAACTTTGTTAACGCCAGTACAATGATATACATGAAATGAAATATAATATGAACGTAATAAAATATATGGAAACTCAGCTTATTGAAGAATTTTTCTGAAAGCGTACGATCGTAATGAGTATTTGGAAATAGAAAAAACCATAAACGTTTTTCTATTTCGAAATTCGCATACCAGCAATAGTACAATATAGTAATTATATAAATATAATTATTATATTGTACTAATCATTAATATAGTAATTATATAAATATAATTATATTTATATAATTACTATATTGTACTAATACTGGTGGACATAAAATGAACGATAGAATTGAGTAAGACGTAGCTGATCCCCCTACCTTTTAACGAAGTATTTATTTCATGAACTTCAACAAATATTTTGATTAGGATTATATTTTTGCTCTATACGGATTACAAGCAGTTTTCTTCTACGACTTTACAAACTTCTTTAATTTTCCTACATGTTTTAAAACTTATTCAATGGAATCAATTTATTTTGAAAAATAATGAAATACCGTAGAATTAAAAGTTTCTTATTGCTAATGGCATCGACTACTTCAACCCAATGTGAATTTAAAAAATTACTTTAACCTACAGCTATGGGTATGAAGTAGAGAAATACACTGTGTATGATACGTTTCTTAGCTATTTCACCATAATTGTAATAAATAAGATTATATTTCTATTTCTGAGAGATCCCATTTTCTTTGCCTTTTTTATAAAAGGTTTTCGGTAGAGACACAGTATCCAAGTAATTTTTTTACATATTAATACATTACACGCTACACATCCAATGTACTGATTGCATCAGGTGTGTAGAAACTATAAGGCATCTAGTTTCTTCTGTAATATGTGGCATGAAAGTAATGTAGATAGCAAGACAAAGAATATCTTACCCCCAAGTAAGCAAGAAGTGAGTCTCTCCGTCCCTGGCATGCATTCTCCCTCCAAGGCTTCGCGGGTAAGAATCGCGAGAAACAAGTTCTGCGGGGGCGGTTTGGGGACAATGCGACGCCAGTGTTGCGTATGCGCTGCACTGTGCGTGCGCATCTCGCCTTCACGCTTCGTGGCCTGCCACCGAGTAGGCCCAGCAGAGCATTCAAGTGAGGCCCTATCTCTTCCCGGTGCCTTGGGCAGTCCACGCTCCTTCTCAGCACACGCTGTGAGGGCCTGTATGCAAGTGCCAACTTCGACTTACTCTCGAATCTTTTGAAAAGTGGTCTTTGCATTACTTTAAGATGAACAAGAAATTGAATTTACATACATAACGTATTACAATTGAAACTACTGGCATTAACAGGGCATTAACAACGGACTGTTTTCTGAAATTCTCTAATGGTAAATAAGATTTAGAACATTGGAAATTATTATTTTTTGTTCCAATTGTAAAATTTTCTTATTACACTAAATCAACCCTATGTACTGAACGAAGGATATTTTACAATTTCGGGACTTAACAAGATATAAATCACATTTGAAATCTTGAATCGATATAAAGAGTTTTAAGCAGACAAAACGAAATTGAGAAAAATGTTCATCTACGTAGTAGCCGTCAGGGCAATGGGCATTGCCAGTAGAGATTGCCTGTTAAGAGCAGACGAGATAAATGGAAAGCCTGGGTTATTCTCGCGTGTCGTGTCTGGGGCACGGAACCATCCATCGCCGCCGCAAGTACTTCATTACTGTGATTCTCGTTGCCGTCTCTTCTACGGCACTTCGCTCTCGCGTGGTTGAAACACAAGATGAATGCCGGACTTCAGGGCAATAAATATTCTAGTTCTTCTTTGTCCTACTTCTATTTCTGTGCCGCAGCGACACTGCTTGAAGCCTCGACCGCTGGAGCCGTTTCATGACCACGAAGGAAAGCATCTCGTCTTCGGGTGGTTGTAGATCAGAGAAGCTGCAGTTTCAAAGAGCTTCTTCGTTGCAAATTTTTCCTTGTAAATGATTACGTTCAAACCTGGACATTACTTTGAGCAGTAATTTTTGTGCCGTTGCTTCTTTTCGATGATAAAAAGTCAATACCGAATGTATTTCCTAAAAAAGTAATATTAGTTTTTTGCCATCATTTATAATCATTATTAATGTAATATGAAATGGTAAAACTTTTATAATTGTACATTTTTCACCTCTCTGATTCGTCTACTCATTAAAAATTAATGTTAACTTATTCAGAGACCAGTTTAATTTATCTTTGATAGATTGTTAAAATATTTTTTCTCTTTACACATATCCAAGTAAAATCATTATTTTCTTCAAACATCCAGTAGAACTTGCATTCCCATTGCAGCGTTTGGCTTAAAATACAGTCGAAACGTCATGTTATCTTGACGTTTAGTGCATAGATACAGTCCTCAAGTAAGTCATCTACTTCTCATTCAACTAAACTCCATCCTGATAAGCCTCTAAATCCCAGTGCCTGCAGAATCTCTGAGTGGCCGCGTGGCATTTGGCGCGCAGCCCGTCCGGAGGGCAGTCGAGAGGGTTTGACCTGGCGCGGAAGACCAGTGTTCGCCAGCGGGGAGGAGGGGGAGGCTCGTCTTATCTTGTGGAGCGCGTGGAGCCGCCTCGGCGAGGCGGGGGCGTGGCGGCGGCACCGCCCTGAAAACAGGGCGTCGTGGGCCCGGGGCGGCCGCCACTTTGCGGCGCGCTCAGACTTCGCCGCTCCGGGCTGCCCTTTCTCTGCCTGCGTTGCGCGCTGCGCCTCCGCCCGCTGGCGTCGCTGCCGCCTTCGGTTTTGCTTGCTTCCTCCCCTGCTCCTCCAGTTCTCTGTTTGTGCCGCGGCGGTGTTGCGCTGCTACGCTCTTGCCTTGCCAGCGCGCCGCTTAGAGCGGTTTTCTCCTCTCGGTATCAAGCTCTTGTTGAGGTCTCCACAGTGCCTATGGATACTGCTCGCCTGACACAATATCTCATGTTATTTTTAGTCGTGCTTGCATCTTCGTTTTGCCAATGGAGAATATTCGGAGACGTTGAGTTTATTCTTTAATTTCGGCAATTTACTTTTAAATCAACTGCTTTTGACACATTATTGCCATCTCTTTTTCACTCTCTTTCACTTTACCAACGCTATGCGTTTTCTGATAGTTGTTTACGATCCACCCAATACTTCTCTTTCACCACTGTAAGTTGTATGCATCCTATTTTTTGCCTTCTAGTCTCATCCCCTCCCCCTCATTTTAGCCATCCTTCCTTATCCTGTAGCGCCACTTGATTCTTGCCGCCATGCTCTCGTAGGCGCGTCGCTCCTCCTACCACTCGCCCCGCCCCTTCACTTTCGCCGGCCCCTGCCGCCGCAGCGCCTGGGCTACCGATGCCCTCCCATCCTTCGCCTCTGCGCTTTGTGGCGCCGCGGCGATAAGCGACCTGCGGATTTGCGCCCCCTCCCCGGCGCTTCTCACCACTCGCGTCGTCCTGTGTGCGTCTGCAGTAAATCTGCGCCAAATTCCCTCGTCCCGGGCGCCCCCCCCATCGGCCTTCGTTTGTTTGTTTGTGCAGTTAATGGAGTGGCGTCGTTAATTTCATGCCTCGCCTCGCTCCTACAATTTTGGTCCGGCCGACTTTTACTTTTGTGGGCAGCCTTAGTTCGTTTTCCGAAACATGCTTTAGCACCCGTCCTATTAGCACTACTGCGTGGGACGGATTTGCGGGACTTCGAGTGAGAATGAGAATCTAACGGGAATATTGTTTGGGTTCTGGTTGGGATTAAAATGTTTGTTTAACGAACCGTTTGTGTTGTCCATGATCAGTTGGAAATTTGTTACCTAATTTTTTTTCTTAAGGTAGTAATAATAATTTTCAATGCAATATTCATGATAGTAAACAAAGTAATAAAATCAACATTTTTCAATGTATCTTAAATAACGAATAGTAATAACATTAATAAATTCAATATTTATTAAGTTATTTATAGTTATTCACTGGCCCGAAATCATTTCAATCACAATTTCTGAAAACAATTTTTGTTGCAAGTTAACCTTATGATTCGTTGAAGGATGTTCTCGACATGGAAAGGAGATTTTACCAAGTTTTGGAGCATTTATATGAGTTCAATAATAAACTGTGCATAGTTTTGATATGAGTTTGAATGAATTTTTTAATGAGTAAAACACAAAATATAGAATGTAAATCCAAATTTATCAATATATAACAATAATTTTTTTATTAGCTAGCTTCTCGTGGAAAAGAGAAGTATTCAGTCAATTTTCACCGAAAAATAATGAATTTCTTCTGACTTTTAATATTTTCACCCCGTTTCGGACTGGCCAATTTTTCAAACAAACATATTCAGTGCTCGCGTGCTTCTCTTTTTATAAACTCGGCGCTTTAGAATCGCTAGGTAGACGCAATTTATTTCTATGTGATTCTAAATATTTATATACAATTTATTTGTATGTAATATTTACATATTTTATGTAAATTACATATGTTTTATTTGTGTAAAATATATTTATTTTACTTATTTTATGTTATGATGTGTCCTTTTGGCATTGCATTAGTGTATTCTACTGCACCGAGTCCGGGAATTTGCAGTACTACCCAGCCCATCTGCGATGCGCGCCGTGATGCGGACGAAGGAGGCAATCCTGAGCGCTGCGGTGTCGTACGGGTTGCGTCGGAGGCCATTGCATTATTTTCGTGTTGTCTCTTCTAAGGATTTGGCGCGTGTAACGACGCCGTTCATTTTCGAGTTTCCGCATAAGTCCTCCTTACTCATTTGCTTCCCGAACACGTATTTCGATTTTGTATTTCGCAAGCTATCGCGGAGATTGAGGTGACCGGGACTATACGTTCGATGGCCAAAAAACGATTTCTTTGTTTTGTGGCGGCTCTGAAACAACCATGCCGCACCATTGTGCTCTCTTGAACGAGCAAAGTTTGCTTGCTGTATTGGTAGATTGGGAGTAGGTGTCACCTCTTTCCTCCCCAACTCTTGCCCATTGAAAAAATTAGATCACTTTTTCGGTTTAGATCCTTTCTGTAAGGTGCTATATGGTGCCTTTGTATCGTTGTTTTCCCTCTAATTTTATTTCGTTATTTGAAGTATGTAGTAGACGTCAATATTATATAATCAATTGTATTATATGTTCACAAAGTATAGTTATTTTCAAATATTGCCAATGTGCAATATTATTGAGCAGAACAAATATTTTATTATTAGACTGAGTACATATCAATGTATTAGCTCGAGGTAACGCACATGCGATATACACCCTATACCGGATATTAAAGTGTGTATTAAAGGTAAGGATAAATGTTCTAGAATTATATAGTTTATAACTGGAAATTCCATTTTTATCTAAAATTTGCACAATGTGTTACATTTCGTGATTTGACGCAACTATTGTTACATTTTTCCGTTTGCACTGATTTGCGAATTCAAAATATATTTGTTGATAGCAGAATATTTTTTTATCAAATTCACAATACGTTTGTGCCTTTCGCTTCCTTTCTTCGTTTCATTTAATTTCCTTTTAGTATTTGTGCTATCTTTGTTTTTTATGTGGTTTAACTTCTCCCCTCCACGGCGGAATCAAGGCAATATAAATTATTCTCCTTATCGGTTTTCTCATTCACATTGGCACAATTGTTTACCTATTTCCATAATATTCTAATTATCTTTCAATTACACTTACCCCTAATACTAGAATGATTTTCTCATCAGCTGTTCATTAACAGCAGATAGAGAATGCAAACACGGAGGAATTATTTATAAAAAATATCAGGTCCATTATATTGTCAGAATGTGTTAGAGTGTGCAACACTGCGTCATTCATACTCCTTTCTCGTGACACCAGTCTCCGTGTATTGCGTTGACGTGTGTAACAACATAATTGAAGGGGAGTAACTAAGGCAGGGCTTCTTACGCGACGACGTTGCCGCTCCGCCGCCCACGACGCGACCTGTCACGTCGGCGAGTGTCAGCCCGCTCCGCAGTCGCTTCTGCCCCCACCCCCACCCCCAGCCTCTGCCCCCTCCAGCTCGTTCTGCTGGCGGCCGGTGATTTATGAGGGGCTCGCGGTGGGACTGCGATATGAAAGTGTCCCCCTCCCCTACCCCTCCCGTGCCCACCCGTCTCCCGCTGTTGTGGTTCATTCCGTTCTATTCTGTTCTACGCACGATATTATTTTATCCATCCCCATCGTTTTCTATACTTTTTATTTAAATGTTTTATTAGCCTGTACCACTCACGTATTAGTAGTTGCAAACTTGAGAAAAATCTATGTATATTGTTCTTTGCGGACATTTTATTTATTTTCAACAGTCATGTTTATTTCTTACTAGCTGACCCGGCGAACTCTGTTCCGCCTTAACAGAGAACTCCGTTCCGCCCAAACATACGGAAACCCGCGAAATCACGCGAAAACGTGCGAAATCACGCGAAAACGTGCGAAAACGTGCAGAAACGTGCGTTCTCACACAGGAACGCTGTCGAACGGGATAAACAGTATCCTATGTCCGTCTCCTGGCTCTAAGCTTTCTGCTCACCAAATCGGTACAGCCGTTCTTGAATTATAAATAGTGTAACTAACACGACTATATACAGATATAACGGCGAACGAAAGGCGGCTATCATTATCGCCTTCTGTTATCAGTGCGGCGTTACAACAATGGGTTACAACAGGCAACAATGATCGCTAACATGCGAAATCACGCGAACACGTGCGAAAACGTGCAAAAACGTGCCTTCTCACACAGGAACGCTGTCGAACGGGATAAAAAGTATCCTATGTCCGTCTCCTGGCTCTAAGCTTCCTGCTCACCAATTTTCAGCCAAATCGGTACAGCCGTTCTTGAGTTATAAATAGTGTAACTAACACGACTTTCTTTTTTATATATATATATATATATATATATATATATATATATATATATATATATATATATATATATATATATATATATATATATTTCAATAGTTAGATTATGTTTTGTTGGTTTCCTTGCATTAGTAATTTCATACTTTTTTCACTTTATTTTTTCTTTCTTGTTTCTCTCTTGAATTTCTTATATGATATATATTTTCTCTGAATCTTTTCTGCCTTATGTCAAAACAAAAGAATTTTCTTAGATGTACTCGTCAGTTGTTTTTTCACCCAAAGCAACATTATTTCAACAACCGCGACTCAACTCAAAATCCCATACACTAATGTGTACGATTTTTTAATCGTTTCATTTTGATACTGGGACTAACTCTTTATTTGACGTGCATTATTTTTCTCAAAAACTTATAACTTAAAGTTTTGTGAATGAAAGATTATACTCTTAAGTTTTCCTCGGAATAAATATTACATTTCTGCTAACTATTTAATATGCGACCTAACTATTTAATATGACACTTTAAATAATAATTTTTTAAATTAACATAAATTACAGGAATGAACGCTCTTCTCAATTCAATTATCAAAAATACTGCAAAAGTGACGTGTATCAGCAAAAGCTGCCCATCTACTGAGCGACACTTCAAAAATCCAGGAATAAAACAATTGTATACTTACTTTCCGAAGGCGTTAATAACCCAGTTAGGATCTTGGCCTAACATCTGGATACTCACGGAACTCAGAGATCACGGAGAAGGGACCGAATGGGAATTGGGCATCAGAGCGACTGAAAAGCCTTAGGTTTATCTAGTAAAGAAGTTTAGGAAGGGAGAATCGCCTGAGATTCGTGATGTTTAAAGCAGGGCTGCTCAAGCGGCCCGCCCACTAGGCGTGCCTTGGACCAGCGCTTTCCTCCTACGATGTGGTCCGATGCTTGACGAGTTAGCCACCGGGCAAGCGGGGCGCGTGGCTGTAATTTAGAGAAAGACGAGTGGTACTCGGACAGTACAGCGGGCCATCCTTGGCGCTTTGATTCGAATACATACATTTGAGCAGCCCTTTTCAAACGGATATTTACGTTCAATTTGCCACTTTCACTTTATAACGTTGCTTGCCGAGTCAGTCGACGGATCGGGGGAAAGGGAGGGAGGCACTCGAATGCAATAGTGAAAGGTGAGAGGCACGCCGGCAAGTGCAGCCAGCCACCGTGGCCAGTCTGACCCAAAATATTGCACTTGAACTGACCTGGTTTAAGGTATTGCTCAGACATCTACCCAAAATCAATCAGAGGAAACTTCAGAAACGAATGATCAGTCAATTAAACAAAGATCAATTTCCTTATTTCCTGAAATATTGAGAGCATAACAAATCGACGGAGTATTTCGCAGCCTTTCCTTGCTGCATCCTGGTGAAATCACATATCACTATATTTGTAGCGCTATATAAAGTAGTTCATCTTAAAGTTTTCTACTCTGTGATGAAATTTATAAATCACATATTTATATTTCAGTGAAATGCACTAATTTTTATTTAGAAAATTTGTTTATTTTGTTACATAGGTTATAGTGTAATCGTGACTTGATCAGACGCTTCTCTATTTAAATATCTTTACCACACATGGAGTGGCATTGTTTCAAAATGTTCCGTGAGTTTCATGGTCTATTGAGAATAACTAGTTTAATGACATTTGTGTAATATGCACGTGATTTCATTGACATCCGCTTTATAATGAAGCTTTCGGTGTGTTCTGCGGATGATGAAAATTACTTCAGAAAATAATACGGAAAACTGGCTGCACTAGGACGTAGATTTTATTCGATTACGGACTTGTTAGTATTTATTTACAAACTACATTAAAGGATCAAGTCACGTG
Organism: Teleogryllus occipitalis; assembly: GCA_011170035.1. NCBI lineage: Eukaryota > Metazoa > Arthropoda > Insecta > Orthoptera > Gryllidae > Teleogryllus > Teleogryllus occipitalis. The sequence goes on along the minus strand of BLKR01003238.1, from coordinate 44,231 downwards.
TTTCTAGAATTCAATCTGAATCCGTGTTTACTCTATCCCTTTAGCGTAATGCGACACAGATATGGACACATAACATGCGTGACATGGTTGCTGTCGTCTATATCGAACCCAATTGACACTAACGTAGGACCATAAAATCGATTAAATTAGTGGCAAAACTGCGTTTCGTTGACGGAGTTTTGAAACAGCTTCCTTCTGCGTTGAATTGTCAGCTGGCATTTCTATTCTCCAAACCGGCAAAGGTAGCTCAGGGTATCTACTAATGTCACTGCAGTGTCTCTGACAGGGATATCTGTCCTAGAGTTCACGAGTCCCGACGGTGGTAGGATTTTGGACACTAGCATATCAACAGATTGAATTCAGCCGTTGTCTGGAGGAGAATTCTAGCGGCCGGCTGCTCTGATCGGTATTTTCCATGGTTTATCGGATCAACACCAAGCGAATGCAGGAACAGTATCCTAACAAACTGGCCACGGACCGCGCGCGATCTTTCTTTCCTCTTCCTTGTTCTTTCCTCACTCCTTACTTTCACACACACTGTCATGCACTACACTACAACATTTATCGGAAGCCCATGTTGGTGCTTTGATGTTGTTCCGAATAGTGCGGTGTCCCGCTGGTGGAAGATACCTGTCGGACGTGTAGGTCGGCGCAGGATCTCGTTATCCAGCATGCAAGTTCAACACCACCACCTCCCGCGATGAAGACGCTCTAAACGTACGGGACTAATGACCTTAGCAGTTGATGCACCTGGAATCTCTAATCAATTATTCAGTTAATCAGATATCTACATTTCCAAACTTTAACTGATATAAATTATCAAAATTAATAAATACTGTTAAATACAAATATTTCTCTATTGTGAGGGACGCAGCGTCAGAAGATGAGCTATTGGCGCTTGCGCAAAATGGTGGCGAACCGCTGCTATGGACGCACCGAAGCCTGTTCCGCAGCCATCGCGTTGTCTTCGCCCGGCGTCGCCGCGTGCTCCGTCTCGGCTGCGTCGTTGGCCAGTGCGGTTTACGGCGCCTCAATCTGCCAGTCGGCCGTAACGGGCGCCGGAGCCGTAAGCGGGCTGTCAACGGCGTCGTAACGCCTTGGCGCGGCTCTTGCGCCTTAGGCGTCGCCCACTGCCGCCCACCTCGCGCTTTTACTGCCGACTCGCGACTAGGGCAGATCCTTCAGCACTCTGGCTTTTACCGGAAGTGTGCTCTTGGTACACGTGATACCGTATGGGGCACGTTGCAATTTACTGTGTAAGATTTCATTTCTAACCTTAAAAATCAAACTTTTTTCCCCGTTATCTTGACTTTGGCTATCGTATCATTGCCCCCACCACTGTTTGAAATTAAGTTACTGTTATTAATTGTAGTTATTCCTTTCTATGCTAAACCCACAACTCATAAAAAAACAACAAAGGTTTGGAACTGTGTTTGGTTACATTATTCTTATAAAAATCATAAATTTTGTAGATTATATTAACTAGGAATGAGTATATTACCGTTATTATTTCGCAATTATGGAAGAGAATCAGATTTTTGCATTGAGTTAAAAAATAATAAGTTAAAAAATAATTCTCGCTTCAGATGTGCCTGTGGTGGTAATGCATGCCATTTTCTTAATTAATCACCAAAGCCAAAAGGTACATAAATCAACTTAATATAAGTAATTGAAATGGACAGCGAGCATGTGTCATTTTATCTGTCATCAGGTGTCAGGTTACTTCAGGTTGCGATCTCATGTTTTCCGGGATTTGCACCGTGTTTGGTGTCAAATCCAGAAGTGTCATTCATTGTCAATTAGATCAGTCTGAGATTTCATCTTTGTTATTGAAATCGACGTTTCAGATTGCTTTTCTATATTTCAGGACAACGAATGGCAACAAAATAACTCGTGTGATTTTATGCTTTGTTTGATAAAAGTGGTTGTACGAGCGTGAATTATATTTCAGATTTCAAATATAAAAATCAAATTGAGTAATCCGTTCTATGTTGTGTACTTTGGTACCGACAGCACCAATTTATTTCTCTAATTCATATTTTTTTAAATACAGAAATGTTTGACATTTTGCTATTCGCCAAACCCGTTTGACTGTACTGTACAAATTTCTTTTTAGCATAATACATACATTTGTATTATTTAAACATTTATGAGGAATATCTTTTACTTGCAGTGAGTGTTGTAGTAATCAAGTGAGTGAAAATGTTGTATCAGAAACTTATTTTTTTCTTACGAATTCGTGTTTGGCCTTACGAAGTCGTTCAGCTGCGGGCGTTTCGCGATCAATGAAATATTCTCCAATGCAAGCTTGTGCATTCCAAAGTGCTTCTCTAGTTCAACCGGACGCTAGTTGGCTTTTTGTTGCTTTGCCACACGACACGATTCACCGAAAGAGAAGTGAAGACACAGGAGCACATTGTCACATCTTCTCTGACTGAATTTTATTAATATATTGTAATCTTTTTTGGATATTCAAATTTTAACTGTATCATTTTAAAAACTTCTAAACTGTATCGTTTCATTTACACCTTAGTCTGCGAAGGCTGTAGCAATAAATTTTTAATTAGAAGGTACGAATTGTAAATATTATAGATTGAAGTATGAAGAGACTATGACCACGACCTACGTAAAAATGCATTTGGAATAAATGTATCTAATTCTGAATATTTTTTTCTTAATACCAGTAACATATTTTACGGAATTGAATTAATGTTTCTGAATTATTAGGGGTCATTTCAGAACAATTACTGAAAGATTCGTCACAAAATCCATGTGAAAAACTTTGAGCTGGATGAAGAAACATATTATTTACTTACGGAAATCGTGCATTCGTCTTTACCAAGTAGTTTTCGAGATGCAGTTCCACCGTTCGTCACCCCGCTAAAGTTTTAGTGCTACAGAGGACGCCGTCTAGGATAATAATGGTAATAAAACCTCGGGTGCCGTATCGTTTACACGAATATCGGACGCTAATAATTTACACGATCGCGTGCTTTCCCATGAATGGCGGCTGGCCGGGATGAATAGCCGTGTGCAGCGGAGAGTAGCACAAAAGTAAACAGCAACGGGTTAAATTATACGGCGGTCATTGGTGAGGGTCCAGCTGGCTCGGTGCCACGGTGGAGATGGCGATGGTCCTGGAAGCGGTGACAGTAGAAGCAAAGGAGGAGAGCCGGAGGGTGCAGCGGAGAGGAGATGGCAGGATTGGTGTCAGCAGCGGTGCTAACACGTCAACATCGAAGCCAACGTGGGGGATGGTGTGGAAGGCTGGGAAGCGGGCTAGCTGTCGTCGCATGAGTGGGCCGGTGGGGATGGGCGCAGGGCACGTCCGCTGGCGTTGGCCGCGGGGCCGCTTCGGGACATGTGTATGCGCGAGCGGCCACACCCGCGGCGGCGCGGCGCCCGCGACCAGCCCGAACGCCCCGGCGATGGCGCTCTGGCGATCGCCCGCATCGCCCCGGCCCCGCACCCGCACCCGCCGCCCGCCATTCCCAGGCTGAGTGAGTAATTTCATTTGGAAACGGACGAAGAAAGAATGCAAAGTACGGGCGAGAATTTAATGTCATTATTTGAATGATTGTGACATGAATTATTCACGAGATTTGTACTTCTCTGTGGCCTTCCATTTCGGTGCCCGGTTATTACTCATTAAGGCGATTCCAGACGTATCTTCCACTCTCGAATATGAATATATATATATATATATATATATATATATATATATATATATATATATATATATATATATATATATATAAAGGTCGACAATTTCTTATTGTTGTTATTGTTACATCAATTAGTGTTTCAGAACATTTTAAAATAAAATATATGAATTCACATGGGTTTGAGTTAGAATTGTGTAATACCTATTGCAGACGTATGAAAATGAATTGTTTTATTTACTATCTTTCTCTTCTTCTATTCATAGCCACGCTGTAATTCATAATTTCAATTCACTAGAGGATGGTTGATTTTATTTTATAATTTTTAAGTTTTGATTAATACAAGGAATTTCTGGAGCTGTGTTTTCAATGTAATTTACTCTCTATTAGAAATGAAATCGATAAACAATAGAATCACTATTTTCATTGGTAGAGAGGGCATCAAAGATATTGAACACAGATTGCGAGGTGCAGCCCATTTTATTATTCGCTTGTACTCGTGTTGTTTCCACTATAATTAAACTATTACTAATAGAACAGTTTACTAGAAATTCAAATTGTAGCTACAAATGTGTCCTAAACCTCGTTGATAGCATTGAATGAATATGCAAAGAGCGCATTATTACGTCGGATAATTCTAGCAACAATGATGTCTCATTATCCGAAAGACTTCTTAATTGCTACTGTAAAGAGGTAGATAGGAACGCGAGCGTGGAAGCCCAGGGTAGGAACTGAGAAATTAATGAAAATATTCGCTCGTCTTGAAGTTTGAGGCACTTAGCCGCTGCTTTCCTTCACCAAAGGCAATTTTTCGGTAAACATTCCTCTCGTTAGGAAGAGAAGGATAAAATAAAAGATGGGAAGAGAAAATACAAAAGTCTTCTTGCGCAGTATAAACCTTTTTCCACGATAATCCGAAAAGGCTGTTACTTTTTACGTGAGGATCCAAATCAACCCTTCCATTTTCGTTGTGAAGTGGCAAAAACGTACCGAGGTCATCACTATTAGTGATGTACATTTACAAACATTGGATATTGAAAAGGCTTTTGATAAGGTCAACCAATGTAAATTATGTAGCATTATGAAGGAAGAAGGGTACCCAAGTCATTTAGTGCAAGTGGTGAAAAGTATGTATGACCATACTAATATCGCAGTGAAATACAATGGATTTGTTTCCGGGAAGAGGATTATAAATAAAGGAGTAAGACAGGGAGACAGTCTTTCTCCAACACTCTTTAATGTATATCTGGGATATATAATTAAAAGATGGAAGAACGTGGTACCTTCAGGAATTTACCTGGGCAAAAATACATTTATATGCTGACGACCAGGTGATTCTGCAAGAAAACGAAGATAATTTGCGAAGACCTATTTACCAACTGGAGCAAATTTTTATGGAGTACAATCTGATAGTATCAGTTAATAAAACCAAAGTAATGGCTTTTAAAGGATAAGAATCAGTAAGGACAAAGATTGTGCTTAAAAATATGATTTTAGAACAAGTGACGCATTTTAGCTACCTAGAGTGTGAAATTACATATGAAAGAGAGAGGGAAGTCACAAGTAAGATTCATAAATTTCAAGCAGTTTGTGGAACTATAAGCAGAACGTTTAAAAAGGAAGCTGGAAAAGAAACCCAATTAAAATTTTATGATATTATGGCCCTCCCAGTTTTATTATATGGATGTGAAACTGTGGTTCAAAAACAAGAAGATTTTAGGAGGATTGAATCAGCAGAAATGCGATTTTTGAGAGGAGTTGGACATTAAGAGATCAAATAAAAATTGAAAAAATAAGAGAACTAGGGCGGAAAGAAACAGTACATGAAAAAATTAAGAAGTACAGACAGCGATGGGTGACACATATGGGAAATATGTCGCAAGACCAATGCAAGCCCTGAATTACAAGCCTAGAGGAAAGAGAAACATTGGAAGTCCAAGAATGAGATGGAAAGAGGCTGGAACAGGCAATATGTCTAATCCGTAAAGGGAGATGATGATGATGATGATTTTACAAACCTTTGGCTTCAAAATTTCGGTTTTAAACTGCGTAGAAACTGTCATGTTAGTAGAATTTCTTAGCATTGTATTAAATATTTACGTCTTTAATTAGATTAAGAATTGTTCAGGCCGTCCAAATGAACATAATTAATAACGCGTTTAATATTTTATCAAGGATGGCGTGAAAAAACATAAGTGAACATGTATCAACAGAAATCTTATTTGCCCTTGCATCTGTGGCAGTGGTAATTCCAAAATTATATATTTCCTGAAATAAAGCGTATCCGCGAGTACTGGGATAAATTCTACTATGTTCAATCCAGCTATAGAAGCGAACTTCCAAATCCCCGAGCGTCTTCACCCAAGCGCCAGAGCGTTAAAGGCCTGCGCCGTAGGCTGCGTCGCAGTGGAGACAATTGCAAGCTGCACAGCGGCAGGGTTCCGCGCCGAGCCGCTCCCAATCCGATATTATGACTGCGCCTGGGCATAATTGCATTCCTGTGTGCATAATTACAGTGGAGCTCTTAGTGCACCATTCAATCGATCCGTTCTCTCGACAAGGCGCAGAGATTCGCCCTCCAGGACCCCGCCCCCCCATAGGCGTTTGTTTCCCCAAGGCCTCCTGGAGACAGCGCGGAAAAGCGGCGACGGCGGAGGAAGCATTGTGCTTGGTGCTGGCCATTGTTGGAGGTCAAATGGATTCGCCTTGCGCTTTAAACTAGTGCTCAAAATTATTTTGGGAATTTATGACCACGAGAAGGAAACTGGAATGCTCCTTGCCTAAATCAAACTGCATGTTAGTACCTATTAAGTGCTGGGGGGAGTTATAGGTGAAAAAACTAATGAGACAATCAGTGAACTGACGTGAAAAGAAAGGATAATTGGTTCCTTAGTTTCTAGTGCCTTAGATATTTTAGATTGATTGAATAATTATATCGTGTTTTCGGGCGTCCCACTGCTATGGTCATCTAGTCCCGAACTTGTAGTGCTTGTTTCATTTGGGGATGTGGTGATGTTTCTTTAACGCTGGATGGTGAGATCCGACAGCGACTTACATGACCGCTTGCTTCTGTTCAGATATCTCCTAGGAGCGGGGTACCATCCCCAGCCGGGACCGGCTCTACGCTTCCGAATGGTCTCCCACCATGTATGGCAGTGCAGTGCATGAAAGCGTAAGTGTGTGTAAATGTTTGTGTGTTAGGGGAGAGGATGAAGCAAGGAAGAGGAAGGAAAGATCCCGCGCTGTCTCTGGTCGGTTTGTTACGGTATTGCTCCGACGCTTGTCTACTATTTTTCGAAGAAACTACGGAAAACTACCGATCAGAGCAACCGGCCGCTAGAATTCGCTAATCTCAAGACTGTTGCTGAATTTTAATTGAACATTAGCACTAATCAGACTTCAAAAAGTAAAGAATGACATGACAGTGATGTAATGTTTAATCAATATTATCACATTCCTTATTGCACAATCAAACTGGTGCTTAAGCATTAAAAACACAAATTGAATTCTTAATTTTTTTAAGTGCAGCATTCATTGCAAGTTATTTTTCTGTTAAATGACCCTTAAAGTACATCTCACCTTGAGGACAAAAAAATGAAGCAAGTGACTGTCTCTTCAGAACACTGTTCAGTCTCCGTGTCAACACCACAAAGACATTTAAACTAGAAAATAAACTACAAATGACAAACACATGTTATCACCTCAGAGATCAACATGAACCTATTCTTAAAATTACAAGTGTTTAAATGTTGTGCTGAAATAAATGTAGAAATGTAACACATTGTGACTCCTATATCATACTAAAGCTTCTACATGACCAGTACAACATAATAAAGCATCTAGTCTTGTACACTTTAAGAGAATGATACAAGCAAAGATGAAGCATAAATATGAATGTCTCATAACATAACATTCTTAATTTTAATCAATGCATAATTTGCAATACATTAAAGTAACATAATAAATATAATATTCTGTAATAACCTTGTTTTGTTCGGAAGAAAATGGTATGCACCACGATTCGTCCAACAAGACTGCCCTACCCCGAGCTTTCAAATTGGGAAGGCTGCGCACACTTTCTTGCAGATCACCTGGTCTACGTGTCATTACACAAGCCAACTCGGTTTGTAAGCGCCAGCATCTGCCTATCAAAAATAAACAATAGCCTCTATTGTAGTGACTATTACATCAGCACTGACATAAGCTTCTTGCATGTTTATAGTTTCAATTTAACAGAAGCTGTGTCTTTACAACACAGAACATTCTATCAACAGAAGCACTGATCACAATCTATAATGTATAAACAAAATGTACAGTACCAATACCTCTTTTCTCAAGATAACCTCACTGCACGACGTCTGACGAACGACAAAAGTCTCTCGCCTCCCTCCTGCCCCCGTGACGTCACAACGGACGGTAGAGGAGACCCCTCCTACCTCCTCTACACCCGTCTTGCTGGAGAAGCTGGTGTCGTCAGCGGCGGGGGCGGCGAATTCGTATGTCGAATATTTGAACGGTCACAATATATATATATATATATATATATATATATATATATATATATATATATATATATATATATATATATAGAGAGAGAGAGAGAGAGAGAGAGAGATAAGTACAATTAATAATTTTGGCCAAAAGACCGAGATATTTTTAAAACACTTTTCTTCCCTTTTCAACATTTGCTTAAACAGGAACTAATTTCCTTTTTTTTCCAAACTACACAGTTGGTAAAAGTACTTGAATTATTTCTGTTCAAGGGATTACTGTATGTAAAAGAATAGAAAAATGTTTGATATCTTTCTTTAAATGTGAATTATTCACACTAAAATTAGAACGTGAGTTGACTCTCGATCTTTTGATTTTAAAATGTTAAATTAGTGCAATTGAGAAAATATTGTTACGATTCTAGATGGTTCTCTGGTATTATTTTAGCGAAAAGAATTTTAAGAAACAAAATTTTATTTTGCTTCTTAACACAATCACTGAAAACACTTGATTGTTTATTTACTCTACACTTCTCTTGATTATTTATTTACACTACTCTTCTCTTGATTATTCATTTACACTACACTTCTCTTGATTATTTATTTGCACTACTCTTCTCTTGATTATTTATTTACGCTGTTCACTTCTCTTATACTGTCATACAGTCCACAGCACTGACCACAGTTCGATGCACTGGCCACAGTCCACAGTACTAATCCACAGTTCGATGCACTGGCCAGAGTCCACTACACTGACCACAGTTCGATGCACTGACCACGGTTCACGTCACTGAGCACAATCACTGCACTGCTATTCACCGCGATGGACACACTTCACAGCTGAGCTTCCACTGCGGACTGAAGACTGACTCGCGGTCGCCGGCCTCCGCGTATTCATCTCAGCGGGTGCCGTCGAGAACTTGCCGGACCCCGCGATTATTCTGGAATAATCTAGTGCAGGGGCCGCCGGCAGATGACGCAACCCGCGCCCACAGGCAGCTCGTGATGGCGCCGCCAGATAGTTCGTGGCATACAGGTAGTTCGTGGTGGTGCCGGCCTGTGACGCAATATTCGTTACAATATCATTTGTATAAGTGGATTTCGTTCCAGAAGATAATATTGCATGAGACGCGCCGAACGCGCGTCATTGATAATGTAAGAAAATGTGTTAGAATCAATTAAATTTCCTCATTAAAATCGGCGTAGCTGTAATATTGAGAGAGAGAAAGAAAACAATCTCTAGTTTTCAAATTCCTCCATTGCTTGCTTTTTATTTTCAGATTTCGATCGGATCGCACTGTATTTCGTTCGTGATTGAATGCAAATATGCCATCACCAGGTGGCTAGCGATATTTCACAAAATTAATGAACTTTTATTGTTTGATAAGAATGATGCAGTTTGCAGGATTTTGTGATTGTCTGCTGCTGTAGAGACTATAGTTTCAGACTTCGTGATTAAAAAAACTCTTATGTGGTCTTATGAAATCAAAATAACTTACCATTGCAAAATAACACTTGAAATAAAAAAAATAAGGGATTCATTTCGTTTAAGTTTAAAACAGGTGAAAATTGGAAATTCAGAAAACGTGAGAGAAAACTACGTAAAACTACCTATATCATTATAGATTGATTGATTTTGTCGTGTTTCCGGGCGCGTCAACTGCTTCGGTCATTAGTCCCGTTAGTGTAGTGCATGTTTTTTTCTCGGAAGATGGCGGTGATCTTCCCCCGCTGGATGGAGAGATCCGGCGCCGACCTACCGTCAACTAGTGGGGTTTCCCCCTTACCAGGAGTCTCCCACCAGCGGGGCACCTCCTCAGCCGGGACAAGCTCTAAGTTCCCAACCGGTCTCCCATAATATGTGGTAGTGTAATGCATGTTAGTGTAAGTGTGTGTGTGTGTATGGGGAGAGGATAGGACAAGGAATAGGAAGGACAGATCGCGCGCGGTCCGTGGCCCGTTTGTTTGGGTACTGCCCCGGCATTCTTCTGGTGTTGATCGGAGAAACCACGGAAAACTACCGATCAGAGCAGCCGGTCGCTAGAATTCTCCTCCAGACAGCGACTGAATTCGACCTAGCTGAAAAGCTAGTATTGAAAATCCTGCCGCCGTCAGGACTCGAACCTAAGACCTCCCGGTCATATATATATATATAATAGTTCTCGGTTGTTTTGAGTATGAAATTAATAATTCACGATTCATCTGTTCAAACAAGTTTAGTTGTTTTTAACAGAAAAAACGATTTCTCTTTATTTTGCAAAGAATTTATAAACACACTGCAAACATGTGTTTAGTGCATTTTTGAATAACAAAAAATAAATAAATTTGGATGGCAGAATGCTTAACATTTTATTTGTTTGTGTGTGTTTGGTTGTATGTGTGGGTTTTTGGGTATATATATATATATATATATATATATATATATATATATATATATATATATATATATATATATATATATAATGTCACGCGGGGAATTCAATACAGTTTTGTATTGAAAGGTTTTGCTGTTCCGAAGGTCATTAAGGTATTTTAATTATGAGAGGTATTTTACTGAACGACTATGATATTTTCAGAATTTTCTGAAAAAATGGCTGCAATATTTTCTTTAAATTCTTTGCTGTAATAGTGGAAAGTGTATTTATGAATATGGTATAGTTACAATTTTCATTGAAACATCTGAAATTTTTAAAATTGCAAAACCTCCGATATACTTCCAATATTAAAGCCGGATTTTTTAATGGAACTTATGCTTCAAATTTAGATTTGTAAATGACGTCACGAACAAATAAAAAAAATACTAGTTACCCAGTAATGTTGATGGAAATTGCGACGTATTCTCATATGTAAACAAGAATGTGTCAAAAACGGTTTATTAGTTGTTTTTTTTAACTTGTCCTCCCTGTACCACTGCATTGTGTTGAGGTTCTCTTCTTCTAATTACTACATTTGTGTAAACAACTAACGATGTGATAAATTGATAATGATAAAATATTCTTTAATGTGACCCACATGCGCACGGCCACTTCTTCGCGCCGGCACCATGTGTGCTCCTTTCAGCCGATATTCGCATCCTCGAGCGCTGAGCCGGGCTTTTAAAAAGAGCAGCGCGGCACGGCGTGTGCATTCGCGGGAGCGAATCGGGCTAATGCACCGCCCGGGGCGTGGGGCGTGGATACTCCCCCTCGCGCGCCGTCCGCACCGCGCCGCCCAGCTTACTCCGGTCCCGCAGGTAAGCCCGGACGCACGGTCCCCTGTCTGCGGCGTCCAGCTGCTCTCGCCCACGCTCGCGCCGCTGCGTCTCCGTCAGTCGGCCCCCGAATTTCCCTCGCTTGTTCGCCACCATCCGTCTTCTTTCGCCGAATTTCTGGCCCCGCTGTTTTGACACCGACTGGCTACATCCCGTTTTGTCTGTGCTCAATCTTTTTCTAGAGGTTTCTGTCCACTTCTGCTCGTCTCAATCTATAAGACCTGTTCTGCCTTTGGTTGTCTACTCCATCCGTGCGTGCGCTCACGCTTTCGCCTGTCGCTCTGCGCGTTTGTCAATCTGCCCATTGATCTGCCTGCCGATTCACTCGTCGCTCCGCCCGTCAATCTGTCTTCTCATCTATAACTCCGTCTGCCCGTCAATCTGCCTCATCTTCTTTTTACCCGTCTGCTTCCGCCAGTTCTTGGTTGTCCCCTAGCGTTGGTCTCAATTCTTTCTACATAAGTCTACCGGCATTGTACTACTAGTTTTTCCCCTATAGACCTCTTCCACCAGCACTGCAGATTCTCCGAGTGAGGCCTATCGTCCGAAGACTGTACCGAATCACTAGCCTCCTTTCTACAGCTTCTAGCTGGAGAGATCAAACACTTTACGGTATTTTACATCTTACTCCGGACCAAAAATTTCTTTCCGATCGAAAAAACCTGGTTTCCTTAATGGCAGTCTCTGAAAGAATGTACAGAATCATTTCACTTTCATTGGTGTCTCTTTGTTGTTTTATTCCATAAACTTAATTAGTAAATCGAAAAGTTAAACTATTTTCTCTTTTGTGCAAGTGAAGTACTTAATGTTTCAAAGATAATAATGAATTTGGGTTTGCGTAATTACTTCCCTTTCGTTATTGCCTCCCTCATATTTATTCCGCCCTGGGGCTTTTCTTTTTCGACGGGACTCTCCATAAACATTCCGTCGGCCCACACAAGCTCCATTAATGCATTTGATTAAAGATTTTTCACTTTTATTACTTTCTAGCAAACCTGATTACTGTGAAGGAAATGTGTCGTATTACCATCCAGTATGTATTACCAAACTTTGGATCGTATTGCTGGTCGGTTGTTACAACAGAACCACAAGTTATCACCGACTGTCGGTACGATAAATTCGTAATGTTTATCTGTGCGTCTAGTACTTATAGTTCGTAGGAAATAAATCGTGTGGGATAACTGTGATGGTTCTACGACACGATATGCAAACTAGTCGCGCGGATAGATTCTTATGTGGTTTCACATTACCGGTCCATCCTCCATCCAATCTCTCTGGCTCGACGTCTAGGATCATATGGCGTTGAACCACATCTTGCCCAATCAGAAGGACTACCTGTCTACAGGCTGATCTGTCTTTCATTTGTGAAAAACACTCACTCTCCTTTGATCTTGTTTATGGCGCTACAGTCTACATGCAATTGCTGGATTGACTGAGGATTCAGCGGGTTTCTATTTTTCAAATAAATGTTTCAGGAAAGTCTTTGAAAATGATGGAAGGTTGTTTGCGCATGATTCCACATCAGGGATTATTAGGAGTTGCCCAGTCATCACAATGTGCATGAATGAATATCTAAGAGGTCATAAATGTAAAATTGTAAATTATGAGGATTTTCTCAACATTCTGATTTAATATATTTTAGAATCTTAGCGTTTTTCATTATGTTATAAATATAATATGCGTTAGAATTATTTTTGACTTAGTGAGAAACTGTACCTACCGATGCAAGAGAAATTGCCTACCAATCAGAACACATCTCGCATATTGTGTAACTTCGTTATGAGATTTCTCCTAGTGGTTTGTAACATACCTCATAGACCTCATTTGTAACATTTCTCCTAGTGGTTTGATACATCTAGTGTATTAGTGTGGATATCAGCTACCAATTAGCTCGTGAACTTACATCTCATTTGAGGTCTGTTTCTAGCTCTCTTTTCCTTGAAAGACAGGATCTAATATCATTTCCACTGATTACAGTTGCTTGACCTGCCCTTCTAGTTGCCATTGTCTTCACAGGACCTGCCAGATCTTCCGCTTGAAGTACCCAGGCTTGTGGAAACGTCTTGAAATCCGACACGCCGTTTGATACTCACCGGGAACTTCGTGCGCCCGAGCACGCAACACCTTCCGACTCTCCCCCCTCGCCTCATACCTCGACCATTTCGCTCCTCACCCCTTCCCCACCACCCAACGCGGCAAGCGCCGCGGCGGCGTCGGGGTCCCTCCAGAGGGCCTGAAGCGCCGAGTAATGATGAATTATTTAGCGCCCGTGACGTGCCAACTTGTCGAGGTGAAACGAGAGCGCATTGTGCACGAATCGAGTCAGGTCCTCCTCGTATTTTACGGCCCGCCAAATCCTATTACACCAAGTAAACACGCGAGGTAGGGCTTCGAAGAGGCGTTTCCCTCCGACCCTGCTACCGCACCCGTTCTCGCGCCCCGCCCCGTCCCGACCCGACCCGACCCGTCCTCTCCGCTCGGTGCTGCGGACGTGTCCGGCAAGCCCTTAGAGATACCTCCTGCAGCCCTCGCCTCATTCCCTCCTCCCTGGCCTCACTCCCGCCCCAGCCTTCGCGCTGCTAGTGGTCTCTCCCCTTGATGCCGCCGTGTGGTCCTGTGGCCTGCAGCAAAGCCCCCTAACACCCGCTTTACAGGTCCAGCAACTTAGCGAATTCTTGGTAACGAGCGGTTGATTTTGCGGGGTAGTACGGAACGCCACGTCCCTGTTGCCCCGAGAGGGTCTTCGCACTGAGAAGCAGTCATGAATGTGTTCTTTCTTGTTTTCTATTAACTTGAGATTCCTTGACACACACTTCACTCTCCTGCGACAATGTCTGGACCGAAATATTTAGGCACATAAGATGATAAATTTTTGCACTCACGCCCTTTCAATTTTCGTCAATACGGAATTTTTAAATCGGGTTGTTGAAAATAATTAATTTAATGCAGATAATAATAATATTTCTGATAACGTAATAATAGAATTTACGATTTAATTAATTTTCAAATACGTCACATTGTTCCCACTATACTGCCATTTAAATATAAGTATTTTGTATAATCATTTATTGATTTGTAATATTGTTAATTCTGTATTATGGTTCAATTTTTGTGATAATTGAATGGGATGGAAATGGCGTTAAATGGAATTTAATGATTGAAATAATGCGGTAATAATAACTACGGATGTGAGAATAGATATAAAACATTTAAACGCATAATAACAAATCGAAAAATACGCGCAAATGAAATTCTGTCAAACTTTTGAGGCAAATTTGTGTCTGTTCTCTCATATGTATATCGTGAACATAATCCATTTAAATGCGGTCAGATTATCTAGGGCGTGGAAACACGTTCGAAGGGGAGGTATGATTTATAGCCATAGTTGACTACGAAAATTCTAATAAATTCGGAACCAATATGTGATTAGTTTCGCGTTAAACAAATATGCTTTTACATGATACATTCGCAAAGAATATTTGCATGTAGATTGAATATGTTTCAAAATTTTTTGGAGATGTGTTGAATTCCTCAAGCGTCTATCTCGTACTAAAGATGTATCTTGTGCAATCGAAAAAAAAGTTGAACAATTAATAGATGTATTGTAATTGTAATGTTTTCTGCAAAATAATAGTAAACTGCACTGTAACGTATTGTAGGGCTACAGCTAGCAACCGCTGGGGCGCCACAATGGTGCGGCGGCAAAGGATTAGACGCCAGGGGCCAGGCAGGATGTGACACAGCAGGTGCGGAGCCCAGCTAGGCTCGTACGGCAACCCATGTGTTGGGACGACGTTGTGGACACTTTCCACGGGTGACCTAGGTCGCCGGAGCTGTATGCTGTGTGCATAGGGCTCGCTGAGGAGTGGCGCGGGCTACGAGTCAGACTTTGCATTTTTAAGGATCGCTCCTGCGATCAGGGGAGTATACGTCTACCAGAGCTAAGAGTAACTTAAGTTATTTACTGTACAAATTGTGAAAAACCTGTACATATTTATCATTGAAGCTCGTGTCTGTGATTACTGTGTATTCCCACGACGTCACACACAACACCACTCGCGCAGCCCTTGTCTCGTCATACGAGCCTATGAACCTGGAAGCGCAATACCAGCAGCAGCAGCAGCAGCGGAACGTATGTCCCGGTCGGTGCCGCTCTCGAGTTGCACAGTTGGCGAGAGGGGGAGGAGAGGGGGGAGGATGAAGCATCCCCTGACGGCAACGCCATCAGCATTCGCCGCCCGGCGCCGCCCTGCACTTACCCCAGCCCCAGCCCCAGCCCCAGCCCTAGCCCCAACCCCAGCCCCAGCCCCAGCCCCAGCCCCAGCCCCAGCCCTCAGCCCTCAGCCCTCAGCCCTCAGCCCTCAGCCCTCAGCCCTCAGCCCTCAGCCCTCAGCCCTCAGCCCTCAGCCCTCAGCCCTCAGCCCCCAGCCCCAGCCTTTGCAATCACAGAATGATAAATCATTCGGTTTGCGATTGTCCTCTTTGTTTTAAAAAAACACTGTATACTAAATTACTGAGAAAAATCTCGGTACCCTTTTTTCATTATTTGAAAATATATATAATTTGTATGTCATAATTGTGTTCAATACCCTTTTAATCCCGTTAACTAAAGTTTATTTCCGTTTTCCTCGGTTGATTTTCTAAATTGACAAATTTACGTACATGGATTAAGCAACTTCTTGGTAGTTTATAAGTGTCTTTCCCTTTCTCTCAGTTCTCAGCAAACTCTTAATGAATGCAGTCGGTCTATAATCATAGTTCCTTGTAATTTGCGAACTAATTTTCCTCATATCATGAATTGTTGCTTCGCCAATTCTTAATTATGGCATTCCTTCTTTTCTATTTCTGTTCGTAATGTCTGTGTGAAATACTTTCTTTCGGAAATGTACAATTTTGTAAAATTGCAATCTTGCATACATTACATCTTCATCCCTTCCTGGACAACTGTTTACGTTAACATCCCCAGTTTTACAGTCATCTTATTTATTGTTTGCCTTATTTTCTTTTTATTATTTCTCTTTTTTTCGATCCAATTCATCATACTAAGCTCGCTGTATTAAACATTCTCCTCTTCTCCTCTTCATCGACGTTTCCTCTGAGCTGTTTTCCACCTGTGCTAACCAGCCTCTCCGCTTCCCCCGCCCGCCCACCCTGCCTCCACGGCCGCCTCAACCTCCACCGCCTGCGTTATTGGATTCTCCCGCAGGGAGAACGCTCCTCGCTGCCCCGCGCTACTCCCACGCAGTACCGCGCCGCCTCTGCCTCTTCCGCCCAAGCCGTCTCCACCGATGCCGCCGCCGCCGCCGTCACCACACTTGCCATCTTCACCACCGCCGCGACCGCTTTGAGCGTAGCCAAGGCGAGGTGCTGTGGCGCTGCGCTGGGGGGCACATTTCACCCCCTCGCTGCTTTCGCCCGCCGGCGGCGCACCGGAGATGACGCAGACGTCGCCACGAAGAGAAAAGGGTTGGTGCGGGAACAAATTATTTCTGGGCGTTATTTTGTGTTCCGTACTACTACTTTGATGTTCGAAATAATGAAAGTAAAATAGGAAAGTACTTCAACTAGAAGGTTTTTGGTGAAGAAAGAAGGAAGGCTAGGGGAGATTTCTTGGTTGTTAGAGGGATGTACTAGTATGTTGATGAATTATTGTCCGGCATGACCAGAGCATCGAAAAATAAACTTCCGAAACGTTGGCAAGTTAGAATCTATCAACTCTTTTGACCAAACTCTGTTGACCGCTATATAAACAACAATTCTGTTGCAGCAAATTGCAATGCACTATGAATTAGTCCATATTGAAGATTAGATAGACATTCGGAAGTTGAAGAAATTGAACAATTCGAAGACTGGAATGCGAGGAGGTTGCAGTATATTGCACTATACATGTACGTGTCCATATTGAGGTTGCCTCTCTCAAGCAGTCGCTGTTGGTGACGCGACCCGGCGGCGTCTTGGGACTGTATGTGGCGAGTCCGGGGAAGGGGGAGGGGCGAGAAGTGCGGCCGCGGTTGTGGGTCCGTTAGTGGCCATCGGCCCCCGTCCGGAGGCGCTGGCGGCCCCACGTGCGCCTGCTGTTTGCATGATGCCGTACTAGCCGGATAAGCTATTGTGCACCTGTCTGACCCAGATTACACACACTTGCGGTCGAAGCGTTGGCGTGTTATGGAGGTGCTCATGGTTATATCGGTTTTAACGTACAGTTTTCGCAGTTACGGTGGTATAAAAACTTTTACTCGGAACGTTTTGTCTGCATTATTACGTATTGATTATGATTTTAGTATGTTTTCTGTATTTACTATGTTGTTGGGGATATGTATGAGTTATCTTTGGTAAATGTTCCAAGCTTTAAGGCGATTTTTTTAAAAATTAATTGTATAAGTCCAACGCTTGGAGAGTGTGTTGGTCGAATATTTTTCTACAGTCAAGACACGGATTTCTGGGATTTATTTATTAGAATTTCATTCACATGCGTGATAATTAAATGCCACTAGCTGAGGCTGTAACAACGTTGCATACAACAGAGAGTCTCTGCTCCCTTTCGCACATAAACCCCGCGATATTTCATGATATGTGTGTATGAGTTATGGAAGATAATTATACTTCCCTAATTAATTCTAATAATTTTCTCGGTGTTATTTACATTTTAATAGAAGAGTTTGTACTAGAAATAGCACGATTACATATTCGGGTGAGTGTTCAACTTCCACACATGTTATTTTGAGTGATACTTCTGTATACAGAATTCTTACTTCAGAAAACAAGACACGTTCTGAAGAGTTAAACATTACTTAAGTCAAATTTTATATCATTTTCTTATTTACAAATTTTCTTTTTCATTCCTTCTTTTAATTCTCTACACAGTCCCTTTATTTAATTATTCTTAATGTATAATATCACCTCTCCCTTAAAAAATTGACATTTAAAAAAGTTGTAAATGATTTAAATTGCTTGTTTACAATTTTTTCACTTAACGAAGCTAAGACCTGCATCAAAACGCACGTGAAGAGAATTGCTTTGATAATCCGAGGTGGGGTTTTACGCGATGCCCACCTACCTCGCCGCTTTGGAAGGAAATAATTTCAGCAAAGGATTTATCGTCGCGCGTCGACGGCGCTGGACCTCGCGACGTAAGTGGCGCCATCTCCGGCGCCGCACTCGCCGCCTTCCTTTGCCGCCCGCAATTAGATTACGAGGCGCATTATCAGCTTTCCGGCGCGGTCTCGACGCGTGTTCGACGCCCTGGAACCTCATTAGGCTTATCTCCAGCCGCGCCGCTCCCAGCCCGGCCAAGGCAAGTGCAGGGGGCTTTGAGAGCGACGCCCGCCCGGCGTCAAAAGAGCACGTTGTGCAGACCAGCGACGATGGGAACTGAACCCGGAGATGACAGGCTGGAAAGTCTTGTGAAAAGCAGTTGCAGCGAAGAAACTGTTTCATGGTTGAAGGGTGGTTGAAATGAGACTTCGCCAGCTCCTCAAACCATGGAGGCCGTTTCTCTTTTTGTCTAGATTTGAAAGAATCCAAAACAATTTTTCCAGTAATTTGAATAGTTTTCCAATATGCCAGCTTGCTCTTGAACACAATTATAATGAATAACATCTATGCTATATTGTACTACGTTTTCGGGGAACTCGCAATAAGCAATTTGTTCTACGAATTCTACAGGTATTTCTGTGCCTGTGAATACCTGACTCCGTAACTGTATTTATCCCTATAATCCCTACTCTACAACCTAAATCGTCATCGACCAGTTTATTACTATCGTCACCATCACCATAGTAACTCTTTTTTCTCCTTCGTTGAAATGTCTTTTAAGCACTTATAAACACGTTCATATTCATTAATTCTTTTGTTAACGAATCTTAAACGCGCTCTTAACTTTGCTTCATTTACATTTCATCCTATTTAATTACCCTTATCTCGACAATCACATGTTTCTTTGTTTTAAAGCTGTGCCTTTATGGGTGCCATTGTGTATGTCAAGGCTGATAAAATTCGGAAATCATTTGTAAATATTAAGCCTTCGTCTGTAGTTCAAAATATTATTTAAACATTGTGTTTACATTATTTTTCACGTACTCTATTTTGTTTATTAACGTGTTATTTAAAGATAATTGTCACTTTCATTGTAGAATAGTTTTTAACATTGGTTACTTATGACACATGAAAGACAAATATTCATGAAGTATCCAGAAAATGAGTTTTCTCCTTCTGTTTTTCGTCCTTTGAGATCTTTTTCTTAGCAGAGCAATCTTAAGTTTAGAGAGTGATGGTAAAAAAACTCGAAGGAAATTTCTTCTTTATGAGAAGCTTCCCCTTTTGTCCCTCTAAGCATCTCTTTGATAGAAATGCATCCTTGTGTCGGCGCCCGCGGAAGTAAGGAAATCACTTTTTCAGAAATTGCCAGAGCTCAGGAATATTTCACAGACTGCCTCTTTACAATTACTAAAAAAAATGAAACTGTAAGCCTGAAAAAAATCATCTGACATTTTGAGTGAAGGCGAGGATCAGAAAATTAAATCTATGCTCAATTTTTCTAGATCTTGTTTCAATCATATAAAGTCATGAAGATTTGTTTATGTAAGGACTATATTATATTATATTATTGCCAATAATTTTAATACGAATTATAATTTTTCGAAGGACTCCTTCATTTATTGAAAATATCTAAATACTTCGAGAATTGTATTGTGTAATTAATGATTATCAGACGATCACATCGATTAGTAATTAATAATTCATAAAGAATATATCTTACTTTTACATCTCTATACAAAAAAATGAATTTTTAATTTAATTATATAACTGATTAACATTAAATAACGTTATATAACTAATCAAGTAGTTATATTATATACAAATGTAGTAGTACGTACTATCATGCGCCTATCGATCTTCATTACGCATATGACATAGAACCGACGTCTAAAGAGAGAGAATTTTACTTCCATTGAATAATTTAGATTTTTTATTTTAGAATTCACTGTTTAATTTCAATGCATTAGTCGCTATAGTTTCCTCTAGAATAAATCAGCACTTTATTAAAAGGAGCGACTATTGTTCAATGATTGTGAATTTTGACGTGGGCGGGATACTGAACGACGCATAATTTTCATTCGTTTGATTGGTATCGGTATTGCCCTTCTATGCGTATCGAATACACAGACCTTTCGAAACGTAATAACCTCTTGGCATTTTTGAATGGACTCCCCTCGCAAACATTTTTTTCTGTCATGTCATTTTTTTTAAAGAATTACGTTCTCATTTTGTTCAGCCATCCCTCGGTGCAGCATATTACGTTCCTGCCATTGTCATCGCACACAACGACCGAAAAAGTTTGAAGAGTACTGCTTTGTGGGAGTTCCTGTAACAATTTCTCTCGTGTTTGATTAGCTATCTAGATTAATGGACTTACTTGTGTGTGTGGAGCTGTAAATATATTGTCATGTGTTTCACCGAATTCAATAGTACCTTGTGAACGATTTAGGATACTTGAAACAAAACAGAAATATACACAGAAAATTATGTAAGCATGTAATACTGTGTGTTAATTATCAATTTTATATATACAATATACAGAAAGTTGTACTTGAAAATGGTCGGTCATTCGTTCACTTTTAATAACATTTTAATGTAATAAATACTAATTTTATCATTAATATTGCCCAAGGAGCTAAAATGTAATAAAAATATAAAGTGTCTACCAATTAGTAATACATGAGTAATTGAGGTATTCACACATGCCCAAGAACTTTGAGCATGTGTCAATGTGGCAGATGCAAATACCTTGCATACCCCTCCTGCTCCTGGAGAGGGGAATATCTATTTCCCTGCTCGCGTGATTGAGTAACCCAGCAAATAATTCGAACTCTCGCGCGTCTGTGGACAAAGCTTAGTAGAACTTTTGTGCTTCTAGCACTCCTTTTCCGCAATTTTATCTCTGTCCGTTCTTTCATTAGCACGTGAATACCGATCGATGCTTGGAACCGGGCTAATGTTTCACATATTTTATTTTCAGTGACAACATTAATATTAAAAAATCATTTGTAAACTTTTTTCTTTTTCCTTATACGAATGTCTATTGTTTTATAAATTATAGCAAACAGTTCCACTTCAAATTTCTGATGTTCAGATTTATTTATTCTTGTACTTCCTTGTGATTAAATTTATTTACATTGTAGTTTTGTGTGACGTGACGTTTCGGCTAAATCTTGTAGCTATCTTCAGACATCTGGTTTACAAATGCCCATTTAAAAAATATTACGTTTGTATAATTTTTTACTACATTTCAATATACATATATATGTTGACAGAAGCTTACTTTTCAAAACAAATAGAGTTGGAATGCAATTATAGGTATTCTAAACTATTTACACCATTTAAAATATTATAAAAACGTATTAACACTGTGAGCATGTGTAAGTGCATTTATGTTGTGCTTCTGGTTCTTTCTTTGATCATTGCTCTTTGGTAGAGTAATAATTAGAATAGAAGGTTTTGCGTGAAATATTAACACACACTATGAAGTCTGAGAATGTCTTTCATAGTAAAGAGAATGTATAATAATAAATAGATAAAAGGGAATGAAACATTTGTGTCTCGAATTCTTAATGAATTATTCCGTCGCAAGTGGTTTTAAAATCAGCTGAATGTGTGAATATTGTTGCAGGAACAATATATCGTACTTATCGTAGTACAATGCTTAAAAGCTTGCGTAGAGTTCTTAAACCTATTGTTTGGTTCATGAGAACATTTTAAAATTTATTTTACTAATTGAGATGTAGTTTTTGTTAAATCCAGTGTAGACGAAAACTCGGCAATTGTTTGATTTCCATATGATTTTAAAATATACTTTGGAAGTCCCTCATAAAAATGGCGTTGTTATACGTACGACTCAGGGCTATTGAGAGGACAGAGAAGAGTTTTGTTTCTGAAACAAAGTAAATGAACGACAAAATTAAATGAAGAGCAGGAAAAGACAGTATCTTGACGTACGATTTTATTAAGTGTGAATAAATGCAATAATTTATTCATACGTTATTAAGTGTGAAGATTCAATGATGATACAAAAATGAAGCAGGTTTTTCAGCAAAGATTTGCTTTATTTCTGCGTTCGCAAAATTCTCCATGGAGCAATAACTGTTTCGTGTGTGTACGAACGATCCAACTTGCACTTGTACCTCTCGGAAATTCTGAGGGAGTATAAACAGAATTCACGAATGTGATTAGTTACTTTTAATAACTCATTTTTAGAGTCGTGGCGTCGATACATGGGTGTAAATAATGCTTACAATTCCAAAGAGCATAAATGTTTACTTTTGCTTTCATTCATAGAGAGAAAATTCTTCTTCTTCACTTCAAGGATAGGTCTATGACCTGTTCCGGCTTCTAAGAATTTCATCTTTTAGCGGTCTACCTGGGTCTCTTCTGACTTGAGGTCTAAATTTAAATGCCTGCTTTGGAATGCGAGTCTCTTCCATTCTTTCCACGTGTTGTAACCACTCCTGTCTGTAACACTGTGCCTTGTCATTGATATCTTGAACGTTTAATTCTTTTCGAATTTCCTCATTTGTGAGTTTCTCTAGTCTGGTACATTTTTTTACAGATCTCGAGAATTTCATTTCTGCAGTCTGTAACGCCAGTTTATTTTTCTCCCTCAGAGTTCAGCATTCACGTCCAAACATCAGAGACGGGACAGCCGTTACTTCATATATCCTCATTACAGTATCTCTGCGTGTTTTATCTTTAAGAGTTCGCCCAATGGTTCCGCATATATTCTGGTATTTATGTATTTTTTCATCTACATCCCGTTCCGTGAAGAATGTTGTTAGCACTCAAATATTTAAAATGGCTAACTTGTTCCAGCGTCGTATTTTCCAAAATGATTTTGGTGCGTATAGAATGTTTTCCCACAAATGCCATTGTTTTGGTCTTCGTTTTTGAAATCTTTAGATTATATCCTTTGACAGTTGGGTTTAATTGATGAATAGACCTCTGTATGTCGTCCTGACTTTCTGGATTATAATCTGATCGTCAGCGAATAGGAATGTATTCAAATACACTTCATGTTTAAGCTTAATTCGTAGGGTAATTTTGTTCTTCCCTTCTGGAATAACATCATCGTATCAACATATTTGTTAAACAATGTTGTGGAAAGGCTATATCCTTGGCGAACTCCTTGGTTTGTTTTTATTTCTTTTTAATATTATCCTTGTAGTTCTAAGATGACGAAGGTATTCTAATACAGAGATTTGATGTTAATGATTAGGTGGTGTGGGTAGCTTTTCTTCATAATTTCCCATAAAGTAGAGCTTTTTTAATTCATCGAAAGCTTTTTCATAATCGATGAAAGCTAAATGGGTCTCTAGATTAAATTCCCTACGTTTTTCTATTAATTGCCGGATAGTAAATATATTATCTGTACAGGAGCGTCTTTTTTTAATACCATTGCGTTCTTCTATTATTAAAATATCAGAGATATTAACAAGCCGTTTATTTAAAATTGTTTCATATATTTTGTAGCATGTGGATAGTAAACTAATATCTCTATAGTTGCCACAGTCACTTATTTTCCCTTGTTTAAATAAAGAAATCACTTTGGCCTTTTTTGCCATTCTTCAGGGTCACTGTTTTTTGTTGTTGTTTTTTTTTCAACATAAATTTAATAGGTGGAGGAGTCTTAGTTTTAACAGCAAACCTCCATATTTAATTAGTTCGGCATTTATTTCGTCAAGTTGACTTTTCGATTTTTTTTTGCCTCGTTCTTGTTTTTTTTAATTCTTCTAAATCAATGTCATTACTGAAGTTTGTACAACCATTTCACATAGGATATTTTCATCTCCTGGGTTATATCATATAGTTCGATAATATTCAACCCATTGACATTCTTGTATAGTTTTCAAATTAGCTGCATCTTTTAATTCACTATTTATATGCCTAAAGACTTTATATGCCAGCTGTTGTCTGCCATGAATGTCAGTTTTTAATTCGCTTATAAATCTTTCCCATGCTGATTGGTGGGCTTTTCTATTTCTTTGGCGATATTTCCTTTAACTTTGTATAATCTTTCTGTTTCATCGGTTTTCACTTTTAGATACTTCATATATGCCACTTTTGTGTGTTATGGCTTGTTCTACCTCTTCGTTCCATATTTTAAGACCTTCCCGTTCCAACACCACCACACATGGCGGGAGACCAGCAGGGAGCTTAGGGCTTGTCCCGCTGGTGGGAGATACATAGAATGGGAGAAATCGGCCGGCTGACGAGTAGGTCGGCGGCTGACCTCGCCATCCAACAGGGAAAGATCACCGCCACCTCCCTCGATAAAAAAAATCATGCGTTTCACTTACGGGATCAATGACCTTAACAGTTGGCGTGCCCAGAAACACCAATTTATGTTTATTAATATTTGTACATGTACATGTACGTAGTCAAATTCAAAGTTTAATTATAGAAAGATGTTATCAGACTAGGTGAACCAATACTGCAACTGCTCGTCTCTTTGAACTTTTCAGTTAATGGCAGCACATGGGTGTAAATGCGGGTCGACCCAAAGGCGCGACAGCCTGGTGACTAGCTTTAAATGCGAATCAGATCAGTTGTCGATCCCAAAACATCTAAGGATAAGAAAGCATTTCTACAAATAAAGTATAATATGTTTAAGTATTGTTTACAAATACAAAATATAAACCTGACTTCCAATTTCAGACATACTTTTATATAGTAGCGAACGTACGCGGTGGTATTTCAAGTGATATTATGAAACTACTAGCTGAATCCTTGCAATCTCCTCGCTTTAAAGGAAGAGCTCTAGAAAAGATAGAAAAAAACAGTTTACTCAATAAACGGAAAATCGAAATCTCCCAAAATTTTGTTTCATGGCGTTTAGTACTTATTCTCGAATACTGCTGAGTTGGAGGTGTACACATTCTTGAACAATTGTTGAATGTGGTAGTGAACTAAAACAAAGAAATCTGCTGTCCAGATTCATTTAAAACGTAAAGATAAACATATAATTATAGTAATTATTGAACAGTTTTTGTGAAGGGACACGTGTGTCAGATAATTACTCGGTATTGTGTTTATGTACTCACGCGCACTATTTATTGAATTAGAACGTTCTTCGAACATAAAAAGCGCGCTATTCCCCCTAACGAACTATAATCTCACACACTTGTTTGAACGTGTAAGAATATGAAATGTCGGTTACTTCAATACGTCGATTACATCTTGCTAATGAATCAGTGAATAAATGACTAGACGAAGACATGCTATTAATTTTAATGTATTATAATTTAGTATTTATTCTCAAAAATCGTTTCGTAAGAGCATGTGATAACACATCTAGGCCACAAAACCTTTCATTTAAAGAAAAAAGTCTGGAAGGTGGGTTGAGTACAAAGATCGAACATGTTTCTAAGCAAACACCCTTAGTGTTCGCAATATAAAGATGAGGTGAGCGTCCAAGGGCGTGCGCTGGCGGCATGGCATTGAAATTAATGACGCGTAAGCCGCGCGGCAAATGACCTCTGTGGAGCGGCGCGCGCGGCTGCGAGCGCCGGCGCTCCGCGGCGATTACTCATCGCTTTGTCCGGCGCCGCTGCGGCCGATCGCGCGCCTTCTGTCTCCTCAGTTGGCTTTGTCCCGCCCCTCCCCTTCCCCTCATCTTCCCCTCGCCGCCCCTCCCCTCGTTTCCCCTCCCATCCCCCTCCTCCCACACCCCTCCTCCACTCCCCTCCCTCTGCCCCCTCCCCTCCCCTCTCCCCTCCTTTCCCCTTCCCGCTTCACTCGCTATGCCTTTCTTCGCCTCAGCCTCTCTGGACCTCGTCATCACCCTGCCTGCCTCGCAACCCTCTGCTTTCCCTACCATGACCCGCCCTACCAGACCGGCTCCACTATTCGGGCCCACCCTCCACCGCCTGCATCGTCCAGCCCGCGCCATGACTTGCCTCACCCCGTCCCATCCCTCTCCCAATGCAGTTTTCAACTTCGTTTTGCCTCGTCCCACATATACTGTATTATTCCTCCTTGTTCCGCTTTCCCCTGCCTGACGCCTTCCCACCCCATCTAGACCTGGACCCGCCCCAGCCCGTCCCACCCGGTCCCCCCGCCCCTCCCAGTCCCCCTCGCCTCATCACGTCACCCCGCCTCATCCCGTTCCCCACGCCACTCCTCTCCCCAACGCCGTCCCCATCCAAACCCTTACCCCAGCCGTCTCACTTCACCAAGCCTCGCCCGACCCCGCCTCGTCCAACCTACCGCCCTCCTTCCCATCCCCGGCCCTCCCCGCTCTGCCTCCGCCCACGCGCGTCGCCTGTCGCCGGCTGGTGCGGACGTTGTTGGTCCGTCAAGAGCAACGAGTTGGAGACTCGTCGTCTTGTTTTAGAGAGTTATCTTAAGGGCAGAAGTTGTTACAAGAAGCGTTAAAGCCGAGCAACTCGGTAATCCCAAATTGCTTTTCGGAAATACCGGTGTACACGGGGTCATTTCGAAGCATTCGAATGTTTCCTTTTGTATTCATTCTTTTTCATTTCTAACAAAGTGTGTGTATAGAGTAAAATTTGTATTAAAAATGTATCAAGTATTAGGCAATACTTATTTCATTTTTACACAAGAAATTATTCTGGAGTACTTGTTATATAACACAGGTAACCCGGAGCAGCAAAAGCTGAATACTCAGGTTGAGTCCAACATGTTTACAAATTTATATGATTCAGTACTGTATAATGTTAATAAAAAATTGAATATAATACACATTAGTTATCTTATAGATTCTGTTTTAATTTTTCCACCAATAGACTACCATTTCTTAATAGTTGTTTATCCCTTCTACGTATTGCTTGCATAACATAAGCTCATGACGAAGAAATTAAATTTAAAAAAATAATTTTATAAATTTTATCAAAAGATAAGCTCCATAGGAGTATATTGAGTATTCTTATAAAAAGGTTCTTATTATAATATATTTTTGTTATGAAGTTGTAGAAATGAAATCGCCGAGATAACGTGGCAATCTCTCGCTCGTGCTCTTGTTGCCCGTTGAGTTGAAAATGGACGGTGACGGCGATAATGGCGGCGGCGGTGTGGTGGTATCTAGAGAACGTGGTTTGTTACAGTACCTTGAAACTACATCAAGAACCTCAACATGATGCATCTCTGCACGTCTCATATGTGCTATGGGTCGTCTAATTTACATAATGTTCTTGCCTGAAGATGAAAAAAATAATCCTCGAAACTGTTGCAAGAGAATAATAATGAGAAGTGTGAAAAAATTCATCTCCATTATCTGCTCAAGATCTGTTCAAAAAGCTAAGGGACCAAGCATAATATAATAATATAGACGAACAGACGCATAAATATTTAAAATAAACATATTTTCGTATGAAGCCACTATTCACTGTCTCGCGCCGTTCCAGCTTGCGCATGTGCACCCCTTTCTGGATTTTATGGGGCTTTCCCCATAAAATCCAGAAAGGGGTGCACATGCGCAAGCTGGAACGGCCCGAGAGTTAGGGAGTGCGGAGTTAGGGGAAGTTGCCCGTGCCCGTAGGAGTGACTGGCTCCGCAGATGGGCAAAAGACTTTTGCGGGCGTGGTTTGACGTGACTGCATTTGATCATTCAGCATGTATGTAATGAACGAAGAAAAAAAACGTTATCAATCTACAGTGAAGCGAACTAAACGCTGAAGAATCTGACTATTGCTTCCGTGTAACTACTAGCTCTTTTAAGCCATGAAAGTGACACTTTCATGTGTCACTGTCTTTGTTATTTTCCCGAGACATTTCGTAAGGCAATTGATCTAACGCTAATGTCCCATACGTCCCTACGCTAACGTCCGTAACGCTAACGTCCCTACGCTAACGCCCTAACGCGCTCCGTTGGTAATTTTATCCGTTTACGGGAGTTAAATTGTATAAATAAAGATGTAAAAATATATACATGACAACAAAATCTGAAAACTCGGTAGTGCGTTTTTCCAGTAGTAACTTTACTCTTTTACCGAAACACCTGCCGAAATACTAAATATGACTTTAGAAAGGCAACTTGAAAGGATCGCGCAACTGGGCACTGCTTTCATTCTTGGTACATACCTTTCAGAGACCTAGGTCCTTGAGACTGAGCAGTATCCAGAGGAGTTAATTATGTTGATAACAGTTGTATTACGATAATATTTGTATTAATAATATAACCATTATTATAAAATAATAATATGTTACATTTAATAGATAAATATGTATTTACCTTGGTACTTGATTTGGAAGTTTATTTCGACCTCCCTAACGACGTACAGGTGCGAACGAAAAGGAACCTAAATGCAATGAAGAGACGACGAACGTCCCTCGGCGCGTTGCCCCTTAGCAACCACGGTTGATCTTGAGCCCGCACTCAGCGCCTGGCAAACAGCGGCCAATTATCTGCATAATTAGATCCCAAGAGCCAAACCGCCGGAGGACTTCTCTGCGCCTCGTCGGGGAGTAAATATGTAATCTCTAGTTGGATTAGACCCACATTTCATTTGCAGGTGAGGCGCAGTGTCTTAGGGGGAGCTCGTGAAAAGAGCATAAGCTGTTACGTTGTTAGCTCGTGTTCTATGTAAAATGAGGTAATAAAATATGTGCGAGGTTTGTTGTGCTTCTTGCTTCTATATAACAAAAGCGAATTCATCCGGTGAAAACGTAGATGGCCTTGTATACATTTGAATGATGAATTGGAAAAGTACGCGAATCAACTTTTGGCAAATGCATTTACACTGGAATTAGCAGATGCCAAATGAACATTGCCTGTTGAATATATTCAGGTGGTTCGTTTTGTGGTTTTGTGGAATATATTCAGGTGGTTTCGAATATATTCAGGTCATTCGTTTTTCGAATGTGTCATTCAACCATGTGCGGGTCGTGAATGTTTTACCACCTCATCTTACAGGTATATTTAAATGTTGGCCTCTAATTCCATAATAGACTGATTTCGTGCAATGAGTGAGTTCCAGATTTGTTCCTTTTAGAGTTAAACTCGATGGATGTGAAAAAATTCACTTTTCTTTCGTGCAGAATGATTCATCTTAGTGCAGTAGATCTCATTTGATCCGACAGATGATCAACTATAATGAGTTAAGAAGACAGGTTTCAATAGCTAAAGTATATCTACATATGATACGTAAATAGTGACGTTTTAAGGGACTTTTGTAAGACGTACGCTGACCTAGAGACCAGTAGCAAAATAAAACCAAACATTGTATCACAATTCGTAATGATTGTATATGATTACGGTCCAATTTAAATGAGATCGGTGATTAATGAGTTGAGATACTGCTTATTCAGAAAATGAAGTTAGTAGAAATAATATTCAAATACGTCATGGCATTAAATGAGCATCAGCTTACTTAACAAAATATTTTCTCTGAATTCTGCAAAACTGAAAGATATTTTGGATCTGATGAGAAAGTACCTGAGAGGTTACGAAATATAATTCTACAATTCATTAAACAGAACGACTTGGCAGATAGAAGGCCAAAGGATATTGATGTGAATATAATGAAATCGAAGTATAGCATAAGGAGGCGATTCATACATTGCAGGAAGACTCATGAGAATAAAATGTATATTAATTTTTGTGAAATTGGATCAATATTTTTACATGATATTTAAAGAGTTAAAATGGCTTATTACTGAAAAAATAATTTTTATATTTATATCTTTTGTGATAATAAGAAATGTCAATCTTATTTAATGTTTTTATTATAAACAAACAGTTATTAAAATAAAAACTGCAATACCACCTTTAAATCAATAATTGCTCTTTCAATCAATAAATGCAATCCAATTTGGAGTGGCACAGCAAAAACAGATATTTTGAAAATTGACGAAATTCAAAATAGGTTCTTTAAATGCTGTCAAAATAAAGCATTTATTAACTAGTAGTGCTTCAGAATGGCACAGACTTTCTGGTAGTACAGTTTTCTAACTTCCTTTGAATTTCCTTGGCTAGCTTCACGGTCTTGCCCCATTGTCTTGCCAGCCATCATCTATCGCCGCTCAAAGCAAAGTTTTTTTCTCACTTTTTCGGTTTCCTAATAGTAGAACCGAATATTACTTTAAGAATATTACAGAAGAGTTCAATCTCATCATAAATGGCAATTTTCATTGAAACATTTGGAGTCACTTTTAAGAAAATGTCGGGTAAGCGATACTGTAAATGCAAAATGTGAAGCTCTTTTTCACAGAAAATTTTTGGGTTTTCGAAAAACTTCACTCACAGTCATCTGAGGCACTTAAACTAACATATGCAATAGTTACATGTTACACATAGTTACATTGTATGTGCATATAAATATGCAATTGTTTTGGAAAACACAAAAAATTCGCAAAATGAAAATTATGTCATTTTTAACAGTGCAATTAGGACTATCGGTTGGAAAAGTTTGAAGAAAAAAATTGGAGCCATTTTTGAGTAAATAGCGTTTGAGTGTTTTTGAAAACGTGGAATTTTGAGCACTTTTCACTGAAAACTGTTGATTTTTCGAGAAACTTTATGTGACGTTATTTAAATCACGTGTACTCGTAAATACAATTTGGTGCACAAATCGCCGCTCTATGTACAGATTAACGACGTGGAAGGCTTAAAAAATTACATTTTTTCATTTTTGAAAAAACAAGGAATAGAGCAATATGGCGTTTATATCATCTTATAGAGTTCATTTAGTAGTATCCCTACCTAACATTTAATGAAAGAATTTGAAGCCTTTTTGGGGAAATCTTGTTTTCGTTATTTTTTAAAACTGCACATATTGCACGCAAAATTGCTTGAAAATTGCTAAAATTTAAAAAATGAACATAACTTTATTGAAAGAACTGATTATGGACAACAAATTTTATTTTAAGGAAAAATCTCTATTTTGAATTTTGTATTTGTAGGAAGACTTCAGAAATAATTCAGGGTTAACCTTGAAAATCGGACCTATGTCTATAAGCGTATTTTAGTCTACATGAATACCTGAAAATGGGACTAACACTATATTTTTTACCGTCCCTTATTACATATGTGGAGAAAATTTTTAAAAAAATGAAGCGGTTTGTGCGAAAAAAATCATAAATTTCAAGCGCAAATTACGCATAAACTACTAGTTTTTTTTTTAATTTTAGATGACCTGATTTAAAGTGCTAATTTTTGTACAACCGACTTTAAGGCAAAAATCTCTATCTTCAGTTTCTAGTTTTGAATTTTGTTTGGCAATTTTCGAAAAATCGGGAATATCAACCAAAATGATATCTACATTATTCTCTTAAACGTCCATCGCACTATTCAACGACAAAATTTAATCAAAAAATTTGGAGCTACTTTTTGAAAATTTTGAAAATATCCGAGGAGCTTCAAGTAATGTTCCCACCAAAATTAAAATATGGTTTCAAAATCCGTGCTAGCGTTGATAATATGGGCTGTAATAACGCAGGCTACACAATAATAATGTAGGCTATTCAGTACACCTGTATTTTCACAGGTTCCTTCCAGTAATTTCATCTAAAATTGTTTTTTCTATTCAATGTTTTAAAAGAAATGCATTCAATGACATTTTATGTAAATATTTTCCTTTAAATCTTTCAAGACAATAATTAAACAGTTTAATTAAATTATTTACTATAAAAACGTTTTTCTTGCCAACAGAATATAAATTGCTCATGCTGTGAAGCAGGAATGAGACACTTATAAACTTCGATATTACTTTCGCTGTACTAATGCGATAGTTTTGCTTAGTAACAATGTGCAAAGTCATGATAGATACGTAATAACTAGACATTCAATGAAAATACCGGCTGAACGGTATATTTCTTAAACATTTAATTTCTCTCTTGAACGACATTTTAAGTCAGGAGCTCACATCAAACCACACAATTGTCATACACTGTTGGATTCATTATTTTGACACTATCACTTTATTAGCTTTAAAACAAAACAACCCAGTCCAATAAACGTACTTCCATAGTTACCATATTTTGATATAAAGTAAAGTGCATTCACGAAGTAATTGGATTTGATTAAATTTTTCAAACGTTATTGAAGATAAATTCAACGTTTTGAAATTTCATCGCGAATATCGAAAAAGTGTAGATCACGCACTTTTGTGATTAATAACCGTAATGTATTACACGAAAGTAGGGCACATTAAAAAGAATGTGTTCCTTATCCAATTTGTCTCTCTCAAGATCAATATTGCCCCTGCGCTTACAGTGGATATTGAGCCGAATAGAACGAACATTTACCATAGAAGATTCTCAGATAATGGCATTCTCTCCGGAAGTGACGTCTCATTCCCAGGTGGCGAGTCAAAGTGTTGGCTCATTCCTTTCCCACGTTCGCAAAGGTCTTTCGCAAGTTTTGACGGCGTCGTATTTCACCTCTTATTGAAACTACGTCTCCGCAACTTGCAGAGACGAATGCTTCCATCGGTTCTAGTGCTCGCTGAGTGAGTCGATTTTGATGGTGGCTGCTGAATGTCTATAAGCGATCGCGTCGCCGCGTCCTCGGGGGCTGCTTTGCCTCCTGGGGGCCAACGCGTGCGACCTTCGATTTATGACTCGCGTCGTGATCGTCTTTTTGTTGGGTTGGGGGCGCGGCGTGGGTGGAGCGCCAGGACAGGGATGTTGAGGGGATGGGGCCGGACGGCACTTAGTGCCAGACGTGCCTCCTGTCCGAGACGGGCAAGTCAATTTTTATCGGTGATCGTTGGAAAGCGAAGGGAAGTGCGTGGTGATCTCAGTGGCCACGTAGGCGTGGCACTGTAGGTCGTCATGCTCCTAACGAAAAAATCTCGGCGATTCGTATAATTTAGGATGTGCTGTGGAGGTTATGAAACTTCTCACTCCATAAACTCCTTTCCATGAAATGTACAGTTTTAGGAAATGTTAAAAACATTTTAATCCATACATCAACGTAAGATTACGAAGTTAACAGAATTTTTCGGGGGGGGGGGTATAGGTAGTATCTAACATTTGATATTTTCTTACAAAGACATTTTTTTGTTTATGCTAAATATAAAATGTTTATTTGTTGACTCATAGTTAATGTTAATTTGTTGACTCATAGTTAATATTTATTACGTTAAGAGGTTATATATTCTATGTTTCGGCATTATAGAAAATTAGTAAAAGCTATTTTGTTAAGTACGTATAGTTGGCTTCTGGGGAGAGGGCTAAAGCCCCAAGGGTGCACTTCTGTAAATATCAGATGCATCTGACCAGGTCAGGGATTTTGTGGGAGCTGGATAATGAACTTCCCTGCTACTGAAACAATCATTCCGTTACAATATAATAGAATAAGATTAGAATTAAATAATTGTGTTTGTAATTGTTCCTAATAGTTTATATACGGAGATTTACAAGATAGTATTAATATGTATGTAATTTGAAACTTTCCTTACTAGTGAATTAGTAAAACCTGAGAAATTATTACTTTTTACCCCTCTAATATGTTTGTTCGGTGATACACTATTATGCCTTGTAACTTTTGGTTATCGTTTTTTCCATAATTAAGAATGTAAATTACCATAGAAAAGAGTGGTCGACGCTGTATGTTCCATGTGAGAGTGCATGACACAAACCGGCCTGGAACTTCAGAAGAATGGAAAATCATTGGTGGGCGTTGGGAATGACAATTACTAATGCGGCGTCGGCCATGGTGAGAGAAGCGGTGAGACTAGAATAATGGTATTAGTGACTGGGGGTTTGAAAATAATGATGGTGGTGGTTACAGTGATGAGAGAATCTGATTGGATGGGAGCAGGGTATTAATGTGGCTGGAGACAAGGATAAAATGGGGATTTGAAACTGACTAGTGGATGGCGAATGAGAATGAGAATAGTGATTATGATGCTAATCATCGCAGACATTATTGCAGAGCCACATTCATCACAAAACCGAATCATATCACACTTAAAGTTAAAATCATAATTACTACTGGCCGGAAAGTTAGAAACAACTAAATGTGCGCATGCCTGAATTTTTAAAAAGGCCTTAATATGCCTCACCGATTTTTGTGTGTTTACTCGCCTATTTAACATTTTTTGATAACCTGTAGGGCAGTTTGATTATTGCAAGAGAACTATAGTTTTGAAAATTACATGCCAACGAATTGAAGTTAGAGTAGATTTGTTTTGGCAAGAAATTGGTGCTTGTGAATAGGGGATATATTATTTTCCGAAACGGGAGACTTGGAAACTTATAAAAGGACAAAACTGTACTACAGACTGAAAATATATTGGAAACTACGTAAAATGTTCTCTAGTAGTGCCAGAAAAATGTCAGTAGACAACTTGCAGTAGGATGAAGTTCCCGATACCAGAGAAGGAAGCGAAGTGCCAAACATAGCCATGTGAAAGAGCCAGAGCGAAACTTCGGAGGCGTTCCGAATAGTAAGGGTGAACGCCCCTGCCTAACCGTACGTTATATGTAGTTTGGACACTCTTTCTCATAGAAAATACTTTTTTTCGGACTGAGCAGAAAATTATACTACTTTCTTCTTCGAATCTTAAATTCGCCCTCCCTTCCCGCTGCTTACATAGTATTCTTTGATCACTAGAAACTATATTAGTATTCAGTGACGTGGGTAAACAAGACTTAAGCAAGTAATCATTATACTGTTACCTTCTTTCAGTGCCACTACCTCAAAAAATTTACTCAGCTTAAATTATACTTCTTAATAATAATAATATTATTATTAATAATAATAATACTTATTATTATTATTATTATTATTATTATTATTATTATTATTATTATTATTATTATTATTATTATTATAATTGAAGGCTGTTATTTGAACATACATAATGTGTTTTCACAAACCTAGAGTTCCAATTTTATGCGATCTATTACGAAGATGACCGGATCTTCACCCCTTGTCTGATAAAAGTTGCTCTGGTCGTTCCATCTGGCAGTGCGAGCGCGAGCGCCTTTCGGCAGTTCGTAGCAGGCGCGTTATCCCACGCACGGTCGATACGACCACCCCTCCCTTCCCTTCCCACGCCTTCTCTCCCCAGCGGGCGCAGTGGGGGCAGCGACGCACATTGTCACCATTTGATAAGAACATGGACAAAACCTCAAAATCAAGAGTTAATTATGAGTAATTTAGGCCGTCGGTGTTGATTGTGACATGTTTAATTCATTAGTTGTGAGAGGACGTGTTTCTGTTCAATGCTGTGGCATCGTGAAGTTGACGTGCGGTGTCACCTCAATTATAGCGTTTAAGAATAAAGTAAGTTATCTATGATATTGTTTGTAAAACACTTACTGATGAGGTGATCGTTTTTTAGTAATATAAATTTCTTCGGAAGGAAACTAAAACACATTTTACATTATTTTCAATAAATAGATTGCTCTATTTTACATGAAATGCTGCGAGGTATATTTCAATTAGCTTAAATATTATGTAACACTATATAACTCCTGAAAGTTGATTCTGGACTTTAACTTAGTTTTTTCAAGAAAATCGAAGTTAAGTTGTTGATATCAGCGTACTGGAATTTCTTCATTAATTTCTGAAGAACGTACTTTAATCGATACGGCACGCTTTATTAGTAAAATATACAAAGCGAGCTGTGACCAAGGATTTGTTGCAACAATGTGTCAATTCGGACCTACAAAGTTCAGCGCGAAAAAAATCGAGTTAAGAATTATCTACCACATCCTGACAAAGGGTTGTTTACATTCTATGGTTGCTATGTTGGTTCCTCCGTGTTCCTTTTCGTGGGTAATTTTAACACCATATTCCTTGCCGGCGACTTCAGAAACTCTTTAATAATCTAGGTTGGTAATATATACCACGATGACAAAACCGTAGATGGAAATTGAATTCGAAAGCACTTGGTATTTGGGCCACCTTTTCGTCATTTGGTCACAACGCGCGCCGTTGCGGAAAGCGCGCGAGGCAGCGGCTCGGGGGGAAGGGAGGTGCAGAGCTGCGGTTATAAACGAGGCCCTGTCCGAGCGTCGTTGCCCTAACTGGCCCGCAGAAGATTGCGAGCGAATTTCATCAGCGGCCTCGTGAGCGACCTCCCTACGCCGACGAAAACACGCTTATTCTTTCACGCGCCCTTCATGAAGCTTCGCAATGGATTGCCATGCTGTTTAATGAAGATGCTGTCGTTTTCGGTTTTGATTCTGACAGAAATGAAAAGAGAATATTCATTACTTGAAATTACACGGGATAAAGGAAAATTTCCAACTATTTGTCCATCTTCATTATTTTCCACAATCATTTTTTAAATCTTTATATAAATTGTATAGTCTTTCTTTTACATTTCTCCCTTTTTATTAAATTAGATGTTTTCATGAAATTGTAGGCTTTGACCCTATTCCATATATCCAGTAATTTAATGTGTTTTTGTTCGTCAGTGTATTGCAAATGCATTCATCGATTTTACTCTTGAATAATTTGCAATACTCCTGTTTTAATTCGTTACTCCAACATTTATAGCGGGAATTTCGTTCGAGTTCATCTTATTTTTATGTTTTTATTTAGTTACGAGTTGTTAATTTTTGAAATTGATTCTACGATATTTCAGCTAATGTTTACCAAGAAATTATTTGTGCTTCCTCTCAAGCGAAAGTAATTTGGCAGTTTGCACCTGATAACCCTGTTACTTTTGCGGTCATTTAACCGGCTTTTGGTTTCATTATATATTATTTGTTGGTTA
Organism: Teleogryllus occipitalis; assembly: GCA_011170035.1. Lineage (NCBI taxonomy): Eukaryota > Metazoa > Arthropoda > Insecta > Orthoptera > Gryllidae > Teleogryllus > Teleogryllus occipitalis. The sequence continues at coordinate 7,144 of BLKR01003238.1, read as the reverse complement.
CCATTCACTCACTGAATCTTTATTTAAATAATCTGCGAGTTTGTCTTGAAGTAGATTAGCGGGTTTATCCCATTGTTACAGAGACGCCTTTTATGAGAATTAGTGCTATTTCTTAAGGCTATGCTTACTGTAACGCTCATGTTATCACTACCAATCATTGTAGTCAGTTTAAAACAGTGGTTGGCTTGGAGCGGCGGAAAAGGTCTAAAATGAAACCTCATTCAGCTCGCTCGGGCGATTAATTAACATTCGCTGCGTTTGCCGGTCGGTTAAAATCACAATAGCCGCGCGTCGCGGCCGCGCGCGGTCGGTTTGTTCTGCGACGCCTCGTGGCTGAATCGCGCGCAGCCCGCCGCCATATTGCGCGCTGCTGCGCCCATCGCTCTGCGCGCAGCTGCGCATTTATTGGAAACGCAGCCCCCACCCACCGCCCTCGTGACCGGAAACGAAGCTCATCCCGCCCGCAGTCTCTCTGTGGAGCATTTGTTTGGACCCCGGTGTTTCTTTCCGTTCGGGATGTTTGTTTTGGTGGCGCAGTTAGTGAACACTCTGTAAGACAAGGCTCCTTAATTTGCTCTTGTCTACTTTCTTTGTTTGCGTTTCTTTGTCTCTTTTTTATGTTCCGTTGTATTGCCTTTTTACAAGATTCCTCCAATAATGTCTTCGGTGGACTTATTGTATTTTTTCAGTATTCAGTTCTTCTTTAAGCTTTGTATTCATGCAAAATCAAACATCATATTCCCTCACAGAAATAAACTTAAATTGAAGCATTTGAAAAGGAAAACTTGAGTGTGGTACCGAGACGACTGTCGGAATGCATCATGCTGATTCCAGACAGTGATAGAACAATACATTTTTCGCTTTCTTTTTTGTAAACAAAAAAAGTAAAATTATACTGAAGAGATTTTTCACAAATAAAAGAAAAGACTTTTAATCAGTAAGTCTGTAACGAATAATTCAGAGCACGCTCAAAAGTCACAGATTTAATTGTTCGATGGTTTTATAAAACACAATTACAGAGCAATTAACACGGTACAGTAACAACTTGTAATCGCCTTTGAAAGCAGGTGGGTGTGAACGAATGATAAAGAATCAGAGCAGTGTTTAACATGCGGTGGCGTGTTCGCGAATACTGTACTCGTAGTGATTGCAGGCCGTGGCGTCGGTAAACGGCTCGCACACGTGTAATTTTGCCTCGAATTACAGGGATGTTGTGGTGCCTCGCCGCCTGCTCGTCGTTCCCACTCCTGTCGCCCACACCGCCCCCATCCCTTCCACCGTCCCCTCCTCTTCTGCCTCTCTCGAACTCTCCCCGTCCCCCGTCGCTTCTCTGTGCCTCCTCCCTCCTCCCCCGCCTTTTCTCATCTGCCCTCATCTCTCCTCGTCTCCCACTCTTTTTGCTGCCGCCCTACCTGCCCTTTACCCCCTCGCCCTGCCGTCCCCTCCGCGCTCATTCCCATTGCTGCACTCAGTCTCAAACCACGCAGCCAACACCGCATCCATTAGCATTGCATCCATCGCCGCGTTTGTGGAACTCATTCTGGAGAGCAGTGTTGATCGCACCAGTCCTATTTCTACGTATGTCACAGAATATCCTACGGCATTGCTTTGCAAATTTGTGCTCTTGAAATCTCACCGTTGCTTTTTGCCCGGAGTTGCTAATGCGATTAAAAGTATTTTCGTTCTGAACGAGGTAATCACCATGTAAACGGCAGTGAAAAGTCATTCTTCTGCTCGAAACATTTAAAATTGGCAAATATTTAAATAGTTCAAGTGTGGGAAAAAGTATCAATTACGTAAGGGAAACAATATGACATAACACTTGCAATATGACAATATCCTGCTATGTTAGTTGTAATTGTATTGTTCGTACTAAAGGAGTTTGTATCTAACACAATTTGCAACAACTCAGAAACGTGAACTAAACCTTAAACAATACCTACTTGATTGTGGTGTACTTGGTGTATTTAATCGTGTGTGTTCGCAAGTGACATCAATTTCCAAATTTCCCTAGTTCGTCGATAAATTAAATGAAAACGTATCATTACGAGCCAGTACATTTATATTTTACACGAATATTTTTTTCTGCTCTGTAGTTGAACCATAGAATGAAAATATAATAGTATATAAATACATTTCTTAATGTAATAAACAAATACGTAAACTTTGTTGATTAGTCTTACAGGTTCATTTCTGCCTGATCATTATTTCAGACTTTAGTATTCTTTTTTTTCGGACGGCCTGACAGCACGGCTTTAAGATATCGAGAGCTGGAGATCGATTCTGGCTGCCCTGTGAGAGCGTTCATCCTCAGACGCCCATGCTGCTCTGGCGAGAAGGCGCTCCTTTTGTTCAGAAGCTCAGGAGATTCTGCGGGCGACCAAAGCTCGTTGTAGTTTCAGCAGGTTATAAATCAAATATTATATCGCATTCTCTCGTACTAGGTCTCAGGGCGACTCGCCGAAATAGTTCACAAGAATTTTGATAAAATTTGTTTTTAATATTCGAAGGTCCTGTTTAAAGCGCTTGGTTCTCTTGTTACATTACTAAACTACCTTGGAATATGTTATTGGAAAATTGAAGTAAACCTTTTTTCTGTCAAAATGAAGTTACGTCCAATTTTATCCAAAGGTGAATAAACTGAATAATGTCAATTATCTATCTTTGAATTCATCCAATTTGTTCAACGTGCTATTTATTACATTATTTGCAAAACATTGTTGATTCCAGAGTTTTTATTTCTAAAATACCAACATTAAATAAGTAGAATATACAGTTTTCAGGTGCAATTTTGGAAGAGACGAACTTTGAAAGAAACTTTCCACTTGAGGTAGGATATTCTATTAGAGGCTTTTTTATCGGCTTCTTCCAGACGACGATCATATTGACAACCGCCCCCTTTGGGGGACGTTTCTCCGGCGCTGTCTCTGGCAGCTTCTCGACAGCTTGTCCTACTGACGAAGAAGGGTAGCACCGGTCGTATCTAGATAGAAAGGAAATCTTATGATATTGTCGGATGTTTCAGTAGCGTTCTGAAGTTATCCAATTCTTATTTGTTATATTGTAATAGTCGTCCGTATATGCATTACGAATGTAATGCAACGTTTTGAAACTACTGACGTATTTCACGAATTTCAATTTTAAAATACAACCAAAAAGATAAATTTTTCCAATAAACTTGCAATCTACATGTCTACCAGATATTTTCTGATATCACAAAGTTGATATGTTAATATGTAAATGAAAAGAACCGAATTAAATTTACGTGAGTAAGTGTACAAAGTAATTTTATTTAGTTTTTGTTTATTAAGGTCAGAAAATCAATAGAATTTCATTTAATTTGAAATTTCTTTGGTTAAAATTTTCGCTTTTACGCTGAGAACGACTTCTTCAATTGGCTTACAATTGATTAATACAATTGAGAGGTGGAAAAGGTCGTTACTATATTTTTACAATAGCTTGGTAAGTGAGAGAACAGTGTGTACAAAAGAATGTCTGCTGCCTGGGCGTCGTTGGATGGTCGAACTTGGGGTCAGAACGACTGACTCGAACAAGAACTCTCGTCTGGCGAATGGCGACGCGAAGTTTGGCGGGGCAGTGAGAGTGGGAGGATCGGTGGAGTCCCGAACGCATCGAAGCGCGGCGGAGCTGGGTGGCAAGGCAGGTCAAGGACGGCGGGTCGCGGAGCGGCGCGGCGCGGCGCGGCTGGCGGAGCAGAGGCGGGGTCAGATCAGGGGAGGCGAGGGGCGGGCATGTTTTTGCAGCCGCGACGACAGGAAGAGTTAAGGACGGCGCGGCCCGCTAATGGCTGTCATCGTTCGTTGGCCCTCATTGGGGATTCTGTGTGGGCGCGGGGCGAGGGTGGCGTGGCGGCGACGCGACGACTCGTAAGCGGCGCTTAGTCCTCGGCCGGCGGCGCGCGCGTCCTCCGTGGGCGTGACCTGCTTGCCAGGCCTCCGCCTCCGTCGCCCACCGTCGCGGCGCCCCGCAGCCATCTCCCTCACCCGGCACTGGCACCGCTCTGCGTCTCTTGACCAGCCTCCGGAGCTGCGCCAGTTTGCACTGCGACGGCCTTCAAGACGGCCAGATGGCACATTAACGAGTGCGACGAGAAAGAACGGAAATGGGGTTGTAGGAATGGCTACTACAATCCCTGTCGAGGTTTGTACTTGCGTCCAAATTCCTATCTTTTAACAAATTTATTTTTGCTTATATTTGCGAAACTCTGAGCTCGAGGAATTATTTTAATTTTCCTAGACTTCATTTTATGCCTTTTCCCCTCGTGGATATCTGCAATTGTAAACTTCGCAATCTCTTTCAAAATTTATTGCCTTTCTGTGGTGACGTAGTTTGTTTGTTCTTCAGCTTAATAATATGGATCAGTGACACATTGAGTGGGAAAATGAACACCTTCTGATGCACATAAATGTATGCATTCAGAATGCTGTTTTAATTTAATTTTTTTAATTATATATTAATTAAAAATTAATATAAATATTAATATAAATTATATTTGTGGTTTTTAGAAGCTTGGTTTCTGAAAAGTAAGGGAATGCGATATTCATATATTAAACATTTCAATTGTTTCGCATTCCTGAAAGTATGATTGGAAAATACTTTCAATAATATTAAATTTCGTTGTTAATATGAATACAGTCAAGCTGTTGTCGATTTTTTTATACAGTTCCACAGATTTTTTATGCAGATATACAGATATTAAACATTTGAATTGTTTCGCTTTTCTGAAAGTGTAATTGGAATATACTTCCAATATTAACAAATTCCTTTGTTGATGTGAAAACAGTCAGGCCGCTGTCGATTTTTTATATTTCTTACCAGAACCTTTTGTCGGCGAAGATTTCTTTCATCGAGTAATTCAGATGACAATTATGTTTCAACTTCGCAGAAAACTTGACGAGGTTATAAAATATTCAGCATTTTATGAATTAGTTACCAACACCAGCGTCCAGTAGAAATCCTCTAAAAAATTGAAGAGATGGTGGTTCGTCCCCTTTATTTCCCGGAGCTATTTGCGAGTATGGAAATCAGTTAAACAAACAATTATCATTCAACGTAAACATTTTTAATTAACGAGGAATGGAATTCCGGGTTCTGCATCTCTGCGTGAATCTATTTGCGGAGGGAAAACAGTTGAACCGCGCTGCGTGAAGCGGCAAACCGAACGCGCGCCAAACGCAAGCCGCATTGTTAGCCCCTCGTCAGCGCAGGCTTCGGTTTCGCCCGGCCCTCGCCCGCCCGGTCAGTGCGCTAATGCTCCTTCGGAAAGCGAACTATGCGGCGGCGTGCGTTCGCACGCGCCGAAATTCTAAAATGTTGATGGCTTTTTCATGTTCGTTTAGATAATATGGCGCTTCTTGTCCATTGCTTGGAAGGAAGACTTGTCCTAAGCTTATGGTAATTTCGCGTCCTAGTTGGGTTTTTAGTTTGAGAAGCGTCGTTTTATTTTGCGAGCGGCGGCATCCCGAACCCTTCCCGCTGGAGCCGTTTCTGTCTGAGTGCATTTTGCTGTTTTTAATCTTATTAGGCTGCATTGGATTCGTGGACTGAAAACTTTTATGGCATTCTTGATTTGTGGTTAATGTTAATCATTTGTGAAAAATCCTTGCCTAGGATTAATAACGTCCCAGGTTTAAGTTGTGAAACGTTAAAACTTGTGCTATTTATAATACTTCTTATAATGCAAATTTTAAGGTATGTCTTCAATTCTTGAATTTCGGTTGTTTTTTATCACTTGGGCAACACCTCGTCGATATCTTTAATATTGATGTTTTTATTAATTTTCACTTTCTCGCACTTAATGTTTAAGAAGGCAAAGTTATGTAACTGAGCGTCGGAAAACGCAGAATTTTCGACAGAAAAACTATTGCCGGCCTCTTGTAATGAAAAGTGGATAAATCCTGTTGGTATATACGGGGTGAGTCACGTAACTTTAGCACCTCCTGTAATTTTTGAATGGTTGACGTTATTGCAATGCAGTTTTCACGAAAGTGACGAGGGATTGGGGCTAATTGATGTATATATTCGATTCGATTTTATCACTTCTATTTTAAGAGATATTGAGGTAACTGTTTTTTTTAATGGAACTATACATATTTTTTAGTCTGTCATTAAGAGCATATAAAGACGAATCCATTGATACACATATTACTATATGTTAAATAAGCATTGTTTGGAGTAATTTTGATTTTTTTACTATTCGTGTTTAACGTATACTTTAAATGTAACAGTCCACCTACGAAGGCTGCACAGCGCTCTCCCTGCTAGTACGGGCTCGGGGCGATACAATATCCGTTATATAGAAGTTGCAAAAAATCAAAAGTACTCAAGAAAATGTTTGTCTAACATATGCCAATATCCATATCATTGTATTCGTCTACTTACGCTCGTCATGACAGACTAGAAATTTTTCATTTGAAAAAAACAAAACAAAGCAATATTTTCATTTGAAGAAAAACCAAAGTTACCTCGATATTTGGAAAAATACAAATGATAAAATAAAAATTAGTACAGGTATTAATTAGCCCCATTCCCTCATGCACTTCCGTGAAAACTGAGTTGCAATAACTTTAACTGTTCAAAAACTGCAGAAGGTTTTAAAGTTACGAGACTCACCTGTATAGTAAATCACGTCCTGTACCATGTGGTGTAGCTAGAATCCTGTAGTCCTTAATACTGAACCCTCAAAACAATTTTTTTTAATTTTCTCAAAAATGGCACGAAATGTTTTGATTAAACATTGTCCCTGGAGAGCGTAAAGGAGGACAACCTAAACTAACGTATAAGCAAGTTTTTCCGTTCCTGAATGATAGATGTGGATTTAGCCGTGATATCTAAGGCATTGTATACTCCTGGCCAGCGTGTACATACGATTTGCGTCAGTTCGAATCTTAATCTAAAACCGTGCATAGCTGCTGTATGTCCGTTGTTATGTCGGAGGGAGAGGCCGGTGAAAAGCAAACGGTGATTGGTCCGCACCGCTAAGGTCTAACGGTTTTGCTTCTTCTAAACAAATGCTCATGAGCATTATACTGCTGCATTGCTCATGAACAATGACTGTGTATGAAGTTATAGCGTTATATGAGTTATATCAATAGTTTGGCGCTTTGGAGCGCTCTAGCAGTAT